>JAUPMG010305255.1:0-16571 GCA_031762675.1 Pachysandra terminalis | reverse complement strand
TAATAGATGGCCCAGCTGAGTGCCAGTAGGATTTGTTTATTTGATGTTAGTTTTGCTTCCGCACTCTGTTGAATGAAGAAAATTATTTATTTCATTTTATCTTTGGTTATGATATGCTGATCCGCGGTTCAGTAATGGATCCCGAAGGTCGCGTCTCCTGATTCGTGCCATCCCACCTAGGGATCAGGGTTACGGGTTCGGGGCGTGACATGATTTGTATTTGCTTATGTGCATAAGGGTGTGTTTCCATCGTGAGTGTAAGTCGCTAAAAGAATGATACAAGAAACTTCCTCCGTGGGAGAAAGTCCCTAAAGGAATGGCTATGTGCTTGATATGTGATACATGTTTTTTTGGTTCATTGGCCGCAGCATGGTGGCACAATGTGGTGCATGTTGTGGAGCATAGTTAGACTATGTGACTACTGTGATCTTATTGTTGTGTAGCATGGTGGGACCATGTGTACTTGTGTGTGGTTGTTTGTTTGGAACATGGTGGAACCATATGGAATCTGCTTGAACAAGATGGGATCATGTAGGTAATCTTAACAGAGTGGGACTATGGGGATTATGATCTATTGATGACTATGATTTGATATGTTGTGGTTTCCATGTGAACTGTGATGTTACATGATGACTGCTATGTTCATGTTATATGTGATATATAGTATGATGAAATGATACACATATGACTGTGATAGTATATGCTGAGTGGAATGCATGAAATAGATTGTGTTGATTTACATGTATAAAAATAAGTATTTTAGACTCATAAGATTTCTCTATTAGGCTTCGGTTGGTCCTTATCTCTATAGGTCCTCTTGTCTGATTTGGACTAGCTGGAGTGGTGACTTGGTATTGAGACACACTTACTTTCAAGATGCTTTGCTATGAGACTTATTACATTACTTATTTCAATTTTTGTTGGTTTGACCCCATGTGGGCAGGATATGTAATTGGGATTTATTTACTTTACTTGTGGGTTGATAGCTCAACATGTTTTGTTAGGCTATGGTTTTAATTTTCTTAGACTTCTGCTGGTTATTATTATACTGAGTCTCTGATTCAATCAGGTAAGGCTTGATGTGGTGGTCGTTTATCCGTATCCACGCAGTGGGTCCAAAGGTTGGTTCCTCAGAATCATCGAGATTTCCATATCTCGGATTTGGGGCGCGACACTATGTGGGTTCACTCTCAGCTTGGGTACGATCACAATGTCCTTTCATAGGACTATAGTGGCTATCAAGTCAAATATCTCATGTGTTAGTCTAAACCCGAGGGTATCATGTGGGTATTAGACTAGGCTATCACAGCCAGAAGGTCCATATGCAATATCCAAATTCAAATTCATTTATTAATGCATAATAAAATGTTTCACAGATATATATTCAAATCATCAAACAAATGGGCACAGTCCCATAATCTACTCTACTAAGTAAATCAAAGTGCACATGGAAAAGGTAAATCTATATCTATGATGCTAAACAGAAAACAAGGCAAATATATAATCTCGTAGTCAAATGAGGTAAGGCCTGTTGGGCACACAGGCACCAACTCCACATCAACATACTGCCCTGTTGGGCACACAGGCACCAACTCCACATCAACATACTGAAACCTTAAAACATGATTCATTCATCATAAACATGTCTACGAGGCATCAGGATGCCTAAGCCAATTATATTCTTAAAGGAATTATGCAAGAAGCACCTCAAATTTGCCTTTTCATCAATAATGAAGGTTAATACATTACCGCAACTACCATTTGCACCCAAACAAACGTAATATAATGGTATAGAGCTAATAGAATTGTTTCGGGACAAAAAACACTTGTTTCCCTAAAATCTCCTATTGTTCGGCCAAGTCTAGAAAATCCAACTTCCGGGTAGAGGGGTCAAATTTTGCATGATAAGTCTATTTGTCCTCGAAATAGGCCAAACAAATGTGGTTAGTCAAGATACACGCGCTCCCATTTGAAACACTCAAATTGGACCCAGGGAGCAGCTCGACGAGGTGCTCGGCGACCCTTCGGCGCGCCGAAAAGTGTAAAAGTGTGCCAAACAGTTTGGCACCTCGGGGTTTGGTCCAAATGAGTCTCAATAGATGAGAAGTCAACTTAGTTTATTGAGAAGTTTGGTTCGGCGACCTCTTAGGCTCGCCGAAAGGGGTTCAACGACCTCTTAGGCCCGCCCAGGCTGTCTTCGGCGTCAAAACTAGAGAGCCCAAAAATGCTCTGAGATTCGGCAAACTGTTCTGCTAGGCGAAGCTCAGGAAAGGTCCAAATGAAATGAAATTTCACCAGGAGGTTGTTCACGCTCCCAGGAAGGTTCGGTTAAACTTTTCTTTTGAATTTAGTTGGCCTATAATGGAGATTTGGGCTTTTCTCTCTATTTTCTCCACTTGGGGTTTGGTTTTTTCACAAATCAAGACAAAGATGGAGGTCAGGGGTTTAGGGTTACCACTTACGGCATGAATCTAGGTTGAAATCCTAAAGAGAAGGTGGGCATAAAACAATTTAACCTTCTCCTAGGTCATACTGCAGAAACACAACTAAATACATCTTCAAAGAGACAATACTCAACTTGGGGCGTTATCGAAATTGCGTCGGGGTCGATCCGTCGTGTCTCCGCGATCTCCAATGGTCTCCCATGTGCTCCAAAGCTCCAAAAGAAGAAAAGAGAGGAATAAGAAGAGGAAAAATGCGGAAAATGGCCTAAGGCTTCTATTTATAGGCTTACGGGTCAAGTTGGGAATAAGTTCACTAGTAGGGGCAAAATGGGGTTTCCGTCCTACATTTTTCAGTTTGTCACCAAATTAACTTCTGCTAGAGGGCTTTTACTGGTTGGTATGGGGTGGATCTCTAGAATTGTCGGACATGATTTATTATCTAGTATAATTATTTTAGTTTAAATTAATCTCTAAGGTCTCTTCTGACTAATCGGGCTGGTTACCTAAAATAGATTAAATCTTCCTAATGTCTCGAGGTCCAAGGTAATAACTATTGTGTTTTGACTTCCTGAGATTAAGGGTTAGGTGAGCACTGATCTAACCTATTAGTGAATTTATTTTACTAATTTTAAATTAAACCTGATTACTAATCTTAATTAATTAGGGGTGATTGTTCAGGTTCTTCCAGTCTAATCCCCATAAAAGAATTTCGTCAACGAAATTTCTCTAGGGAGTCCTAAAGGTGAAGGTGAGGAACTACATGAATGCGCACACACAAGAGAACAAAATACTAACACAATATCATAATCATACACAAAAAGGAAAACACATCAGTTCATTACATAGAAAGTGAGGGGCCGATACGGCTACCCAAAAACATAGAATCCGAACAAGTGAAACTGGAAGCAAAACACTTGACAAGAAGTAAAACCGACAAAAGAACTGAAAGTTCTACACTACTAAAGAAACAAGAAAAACAAGGCTAACCCCAATCCTTTAGAGGTGGTGGTAGTGGCATGCTAGAGAGAGGCGTTGCATCCGACACCTGTCCGCATCTGAAAGTATCCTAGAGGAAGCGAAGGGTAGCATCCACACTCCTCTGCAGCCGGGATATCTGCCTCTTGGTTAGGTGATGCTCTACTGTAGCCTCAGTCCTCATCCTCAAGTGCGCTCTTGAATTAGCATTCTCCAGGGCAGCAAGTCTCGCCTCGATAGAAGGTCCACGGCTAGGAACGAAGTCCGGTCCAGGTGCGGTTGAAGTAGAAGCTCAGTGCGGCCGATCCGACTGCTCCTGAGGAGGCTCGAAATCCTGCTCTTGTTGCTGAAGCTCATCCGCATGCCAAGGAAGTCCCATCCTAGAGAGGCTCGTGTAGGTGAAAGACCTCTCAACTAAAATCTTGACGGGACGACCCAACACAATCCCCTAGTGTCTGGCCGTAGCACACATCAGACAAGGAAAGGGCAAGCCGCCTTTTCGAGTGTATCTGACGAATTTGATGATGTGGCCGATCACCAGAGAGGGAAGGCAAAGACTCTGACCAGTTCCCACCATGTAGAGCACTCAGGCAATGAAGGGCGTGAGCTCACTGGTGTTACTGGAGCGAGGATAGATGCAACGAAGGAAGATGGCATGCAAAATTTGGTAAGTAGGGGAAGTTTGGTGGCGGCAAGGGCATTCCTGTTCTTCCATGCGGCATTGTAGCCACATAGAACATGGGTCACATCAAGACGCTCAGAAAAGGGAAGATTAGGGACAGTACTAATAACATTGTTCATAGGAATGTGCATGAAAGAAGAGACAAGCAGGAGGTCAAGGATGAGAGGTCCAAGGGGAGTGATGAAAGTGATGGAGGAAGTCTTAAGGTCGGTCACTGTGATGTACCCGTACATGGTCCGGGTAAGAATCTCAGAGGTTTGGCCACCCCAGATCATGATAGGTCCCCAACCTACGACTCTAAGGAGAGCCAGAACAACGTAAGACTCCACATTGGTCTCCACGGTGGGTCTCTCTATCACTATCTTTATGTCGGAAAACTCAGGAAGAGTTGCCTGGGGTTCTGGCTCGGGCTCAGAAGGAGACTCAATGTCCTCCACCTCATATGGGTCGGGTGAGGGTTCTCTTCTAGAGGTGGATGTCATAGGGGATTTTGTTTTCTTAGAGGGTTTCTTGTTTTTCTGAGATCTAGGCATGATTGTACTAGGATTTGGAAGAAAAGGAAGTCAAGGGTTTGAAAATGCACTAGATTGAATTCAAAAACTAGGAAATGGAGAAGGGAAGAAATTCACCTTACATGAAATGGAGCTTGAAGGGCTTAATTTGCCAAGGAAATGAGTTATAAGGGGTTGGAAAATGCGGTCAAAAGAAACGAAGAGAAGAAATGAAGAAAATAGCTAAAAAACCAAAATATAGGGCTCGGCTAGGGCTTCGGCCTGACGTTCAGCGGCCCTAACTGGTCGCCGAAGCTCACCAAAGGCTCAAAATAAAAATTTTTAAATGCACATTTTTCTCATAATTTTAGAAGCCACACTATCACATTAAATCACTCCAAACATGAAAATTTTAAAGAAGCTAAATGGGATGTGGTTCATGGCCGGGTCTGACATGAATGGTGTCTGACCAGACTTAGATCCAAAACAACTAAACATGAAAAAAATCATAATACAGTAGTAGTTGGTGAGATATAAATTAATTATAATTTATTAATCTTCTTATTTAAATATAAAAGTTCAATTTCTGTAAATCTGTCAAATTTCTCAGCCTAATGCATTTGCAACTACATTGGCTTTAAAATTTGAAAATTTCTCAGCATCGGTGTTCTAAGTAATTTTAAATTAATTCAATCAGCAATCATAAATCATAGAGCATCACATCCTAGAGAACGTGATAATCTAACACTTAACAAAGACTTCACCCTAGTAGCTGCTATTTCAGAACTCCCAGGAATAGTAGGCTAGTTATTCCTGATTGTCCATCTGGAGTACTGGCTAGGGTGCACAACCAACAATCATACGTACGTCACCAACTCACATCCTACTCATACTTAAGCCCCTTATCCCTTACTCAAGTTAACTGAAGGTTAACCTATAAGGTTCTAATCTGAGATCCTATACAAATCTTAAGCTAGTTACTTAATTCTTAGAAGAGCTTAGGCTTTGATACCATTTTGTCAGGAACCAAACCAGAAATTCCTAATTTCTGAGATTTTCCGATTTATTCGCAACCTTCACCTCGTATTTCTACAAGTGTAGATAACAATGGTCTAAACATAAGAGCGAGCTAATATCAGTTCTAGTAAGATATAAGTAACTAATACTACTGAAGCTGAAATAAAACAAATCTAAGAAAATAAAGTCTACTCCTAGACTATACCAATGATTCTACCAGAGTATGCTACCCATTCTAGTCTCTCTCTTCGTATATAATCTCATGAACCTGAGATATAAACAACACATAAGCTGAAAGCCAGAATGAGTAAATCTTCAATGAAGTGTATTCACTTATGTTCCAACATTATGAGAAAAGTGCGATAAATGTACAATGTGTAATAAGCAGTATATGTGCTAGTGCTGAGCAGTGTAGAGGTTTAACTATAATTAGACACAATCTGAAGTTCTCTCATATTCTCACATAGTATATCTCAGTAGTCAATAACCCTACAAGTATATGCATAGGTTTATATGAACATTAGGCCAAGTGTTTCATACACAAGGCTCTCACACTAATATCAACATAGATATGAAAATGCAATTGAAATGCAAACGCTGTATGGAAGGTGAAATATCGTAAGTTCCCACGTGATCCCAATCTCTATCCGGGGTGTCCTAACAACCTGAATACGTCCCAAGATATTCCAACAACTTGAAATCATCCCCCATATAGACGGACTAAGGGATAGGATTATTCTATGTGTACAACATAGTTTTAAGGGCTTTCAACCAAGGAGGCACAATCCCCCCACTTATTTTTGATCATGGGCCTGCGGCTAAAGCTCACATCCACATGATAATTCTTTCAGGGAAACTTATATATTCACAATCCAACAGATAATATATCATTGTCTCATTGTCTCCCAATCTTACATCAACGTTTCGGATCCTTGGATAACCATCATCCCTCAAGACTGTAGAAGCCTCCCTATGTGGGTTCACTCTCAGCTTGGGTACGATCATAGTGTCCTCTCATAGGACTATAGTGGCTATCAAGTCAAATATCTCATGTGTTAGTCTAAATCCGAGGGTATCATGTGGGGTATTAGACTAGGTTGTCACAACTGGAAGGTCCATATGCAACATCTAAATTCAAATTCAATTATTAATGCATCATACAACGTTTCACAGACATATATTCAAATCATCAAAGATATGGTGACAATCCCATAATCTACCCTACTAAGTATATCAAAGTTCACAAGCAACAGGTAAATCTGTATCTATAATGTTATAAGGAAAATTGGGCAAACATATATTCTCGTAGTAAAATGAGGTAAGGCCAGTTGGGCACACAGGCACCAACTCCACATCAACATGTTGTAACCTTAAAACATAATCCATTCATCATAAACATGTTTACGAGGCATCAGGATGCCTAAGCCAATCACATTCTCAAAGGAATTATGCAAGAAGCACTTCAAATATGTCTTTCATCACGAATGAAAGTCAATACATTACCACAATTACCATTTGCACCCAAACACATGTAATATAACGGTATAGAGCTAATAGGAGTGTTTAGGGACCATACACACTTGTTTCCCCAAAATCTCTTATTGCTCGGCCAAGTTTAGAAAATCCAAGTTCCAGGTTGAGGGGTCAAATTTTGCATGGTAAGTCTATTTGTCCCGAAAATAGGCCAAACATTTGTAGTTAGTCAAGATACACACACTCCCATTTTAAACACTCGAATTGGACTCAGGGAGCAGCTCGACGAGGAGCTTGGTGACCCTTCGGCGCGCCGAAAAGTGTAAAAGTGTACCAAATAGTTTGGCACCTCGAGGTTTGGTCCAAATGAGTCTCGATAGACGAGAAGTAAACTTAGTTTATTCACAAGTTTGGTTCGGCGGCTCGCAAAAAGGGGTTTGGCGACCTTTTAGGCTCGCCTAGGCTGTCTTCGGTGACATAACCGGAGAGCCCAAAAATGCTCTGAGAATCAGCGAACTATTCGGCTCGCCGAAGCTTAGGTCCAAATGAATTGAAATTTCATCAGGAGGTTGTTCACACTCCCACGAAGGTTTGATTATAATTTTTATTTGGAATTTAGTTGGTCTATAGTGGAGATTTGGGGTTTTCTCTCTATTTTCTCCCCTTGGGGTTTGGTTTTTCCACAAATAAAGACAAAGATGGAGGTCAGGGGTTTAGGATTACTACTTACAATATGAATCTAGGTTGAAATCCCAAGGATAAGGTGGGAATACAACAATTTACCCTTCTCCTAGGTCATAATGCAAATACACAACTAAATACATCTTCAAAGAGAGGATATTCAACTTGGGGCGTTGCCGGAAATGCGTCGGGGTATGTATCAAGCATATGATGAAATGGTAAAAACACACAAGAATGATAATGAAGAGGAAAGTATATGATGCATAATGTTCATGACGAAGTGAAATTGATGAATTGAGTGCAAGTGTGGGGTGTTAGGCATTGCCTAATCATGAAACCAACTCTCACAACTCCTTTAAGGAATTCCACCTAAGGAGTGTGCTAACACATGAACCCCACCATTTTCTTTCAAGGATTGGATACCCAAAGGTAAGAAAACACCATAAAACATTTTCTTTCCAGTGATTTTGGCCCATTGTAGAAACCACCCTCTTCCTTTCAGGGATTGGATACCGAAAGGCAGGAATAACCATAAAACAGATTCATTCATAAACATTCTCAACAGACCCTCCTAGGAGTTCAGGAAAACATACAGTGATCACTCTGGAATCACTCCTAAACTCAGACATACAGTGATCACTCTGGGATCACTCTTAAACTCAAATATACAGTAATCGCTTTGGGATCACTCTTAAACTCAAACATACAGTGATCAGTACTCTGGGATCACTCTTAAACTCAAATATACACTGATCACTCTCGGATCACTCTTAAACTCAAACATACAGTGATCACTTTGGGATCAATCTTAAACTCACACATACGAAATACTTGGGTCATATAGGGACCACACACATAACACATGCATATCTCATACAATTCATGTCGACAACCTTCATACTTCATATACAACCATATATCACTCAAAACTTACATCATGCACTCTCATAAATCAAAACACAACACATTATGTCATAGCATACAACAAACAGAGGCAATGAAGCCTATTATTGCACAAACCATTACACACATATCAACAAGCAAAACCAACACTACACACAACTTCACAAGGTCAAGACCTAGCACTCCACCAAGTTTGGGACCCATAGGGACCCCAGGTGGACCGAACCCTTCGGTCCCCCTTTTTGGTCTCCCTCACTTTCGATTCCTTTTCTAATGACTTTTGGTTCAATTTTTTAATTTTTGGTTGACCTCAAGGTTGACCCCCAAATTTTTTTAGGGTTAAGATGTCTAACACTTCACTATCAACACATTGCATAAATCCTGTGGTGGGTTATTTTGGGAAGAGTCACCAATGATGGAATCACTAATCGACGGAAGCCTAAATCAAAGAGTGACTGTACCCCGTCTTTAGAAGAATCAAAAGAGTAAAACTAAGCGACATTTTAGCACAGGTCGATTCAGGCAAGGAAAAATAGTGGTCAAGGTGTTAGAAATTCATGAGCACACTTCAGGGCCACGTTGTAGGAGTCTAACCCGTTAAAATTTCTCTCACCTCATGATTGGGAAATGAGCTACTATTTATAGCATTTGGGAGAAAGATAACAACGGTTAGTGATCCGTTAAACCATTACTAACGGTGTTAAAACACTAACCTGGGGTGTTTTGCATTAATAACCCCAGTCTCTTAGGTGGACCAATCCCGGGTCATATTAATGAATTACATGTTTTCCATTGGAAACCATGACACTGCATGTCGGTCATTACATGACGAGGAACTGATGATCCTCACGCCCCTCCATACCTTTCATATCTAAGTCCCCCTGTATGTCACGCTCCTTACGCATATGGGCATTGGCAATCAATAGATGTTCATCAAACAACAGTGTCACCCCCTGAATATGAGATATATAATCTCGACGATTAACAAGGGAATGACCTTCGGATCCAACCCATGGATGCAACCAAACCAATCAAACCAACCCGTGGTTCCACAGAGCGTAAATATAATCAGCAGAAGTCTCATTAAACTAAAACCTATACTAATCCAACAAACATAAAGGAATATAGCTAGCATAAAATTACATCCTAACTGCCCACTTGGGGTCAAAGCATAAAAATAATCCATAGTTCAAGTAGCAAAGTTCCTAAAGTGTCGAATCACATCCAGTTAGCATCTCCAGTTCTAGGTCCATCATCACTCAAGAGGATAAACTGTTTCAACATAAGGGTGAGCTTTAGAGGCTCAATAGGAAAAACCAATTAATCTACAATAACTACCTTCATAGTCATATAATAAATCACATTAATTCATGGAAGTCATACCAAACATTTATAACTTTAATCATGTAGTTATTACAGTCTTTAAATCAATATCATAACATTCACATATCATCAATCCCAGTACTGTCATATCATTAACCTCATTCACATACCATCACAGGTATATACATAGTATTTACGTGTCATAACCCACATCATTGCCATGTCATTATGTTCATTTATATACCACCACAACTATAATCATACACAACTCACTCAAATACCATTATCTTCATGAACTCTGTCATGATACTCATCATCTCTCACAAGGCCACCAACTCACATGGTTCCTTCCATACTGTAACATCCCTCCCTATAATCTACCATCCACTTCACACACAACAATCAAATCAGCAACCCACATATCACATACAACTCAATCAGCAACCCACATATCACATACAGCTCAATCAACAACCACACAGCACACCATAATTCAATTAGCAACCACATAGCACACCATAATTCAATCAACAACCATACATCATACCACAGCTCAATTAACAACCATATATCACACACAGTTATGGAATTCATGCACATAAACACAATATGAGACACAAATGATGAAATGACACTCACAATCAAGAGTGCAATGTAGTATGAAATTATGATGCAAAGGCTTATGATGATATGAAATGATGAAATGAATGCATAATGGATGTTAGGCCAAGCCTAACCATACAATCATTCCCAGATCTCCTCTAGGATACACTTTCCCAAGAATGTGCTTAAACAACCACATCAGATTCTCCTATCTAAAAAGTACTGAAACCTCATTAACCATTTCTTTTCAGGGGATGCTAACCCAATGGTAGAAACCACCATCTTCCTTTTTGGGGATACAAACCAAAGGTAGGAATACTCCATCTCACTATTTCTTTTCAAGGATGCTAACTCAATGGTAAAAATACACCATCTCACTATTTCTATGCAGGTCGAGGCTGTGCAGGCTGGCCATCTCTCTGCAGTGCTCTGCAAAATCGTTGTAGGTGTCCTTCCTTGCTGCAGTTGTGATAAGTCCTCATGGCTTTCCCTTGAAACATCTGATTCTGAGGTGGTAGGGGCTGACGTGGCACAACAAGTGCTGGTGCTACAGGTGATGCAGCATCTCTGGGAGGAGTCCTCTCTCATCGATAGTCAAATCTCTGCTGTCTATCCCGCCCTGATCTCGAGTGATAGGGCTGGTATCTCCCACTTCTACTGCTGCCGCTCTTATCTGACTTGGGTTGGTCCTTGGGCGTTGCAGATCTGTCCATATCTCTTTCAACACGCCTAGCACATTCTAGAACTTCTGTGTAGGTCTTCAGACGCCGAGGAACAACTCTGGATCGAATGGCTGGACGTAGACCTTCTTCGAACATGGTTGCCTCATTAGCAATCATGTGCGGCACGTATCTGGATTGCATCACGAACTGGTCTTTGTACTAGGCCACCGAGAGAGTTCCCTATTCAAGACGCATGAATTCGGAAGCCATCTGCCTCCTGTAGTTGCTCCGCAAGTAGTTCTCCAGAAACTGAACACGAAATTACTCCCACGTCATTTCGGATGTTTGACTCCTCACGATCATCTCCCTCCAATGAAGGGCTTCACCTTTCAATAAGAAGGTGGCAAGGGACACATGCTGTTGCTTAGGACAATCCATAGTCCTGAAGATCCTCTTTATGTGAAGGAATCAGTCCTCGGCACGGCAAAGTGAGGCTTGCCCCGTCCTGCGTATGTCGGTGAGGTCAACTTCTTGTACTTCTCCAGCCAACTCATCGCGAAACTCTGCACTCTCCTCTAGTTTATAACTGCTTAGCGCTGCATCTGGTCGTGTTGGAAGGCAGCCAGATCACCAAGGATTTGAAAAAAACTCGCCAACTGTGGGTCTGTATCAGCCCCCGATCTAGTGGCTGAACTCTCCCCAACGCTAGCGTTCCTCCTCTTTCCTGCCATCTACACACTCGAACAACCATTTAGGTCTCAACAAGACATACCTCCTAGCTAGCACAACCACTCACATAATCTTAATGTTCTTCTAAGTTTCACCACCTAACTTCAGTTTCTATGAAATACCTAATGCTACTAGTCTCTAACAACCATACTCTGAGCATACCTTATGCTCTGATACCAATCTGTCACACCTAGATCCTGTGACACAATTCCCAATGAGGGATTGCACAGATCTCAAGGTGAGACCTTCTGGATCCACAATTGGACCACAGATTGTCACTACAACATAAGTAAAATAAAAGCGATAATTTCTTTCATTTAACTAGAATCAAAGTGTGAAAGTACTACAACATAGACAATTCAAATTAAAATGAAATGTTAACAAAATCAAAGCATGGGCGCTTCAGCTGTGCCTGAAATCCAACAAGTATAACCACAACATCCAACGTGTTCAAACACCACATGATAACATCATTAACCAATGTCTAACTCCCTCAGGAGTACAAGCCAACAATAAAGAAAGGAAAGAAAACAACAAAGTCCACAAGCAGCATCGATCCAGCTAGAGCGGTCACTCCTCCTCCCATCATACAACATAAAACGTTGTGTGAGCCTGTGATGCCCAGTAAGAAACATGGAATAGTCACCCGTCCTCTTACGAAAATCAATCACAAGGGGTTAGTACCACAATAATCCAATAACAAATATAATCATAATCCAATATCAGATGAGTAGTTTAAGATGAGATGAAATGAGATGAGATGAAATCATTCTCAAGTCCTAAGAGGGATGCAATGAGTATTTCACATAATTACATATATGTATGCATAATGTGATGCACTAAGATTAACATCGCCTGATAAGTGGACCTTATATGGCGCTTCCCATAACAACAATCGATTTAGGACGTATCAAAGGAACTACCGGAAGTCCCTTCTCTGTTCCGGGCACCAACCCATGGCAAGAAGGCTACCATAGAGTAAGGAAAATTTATGAGTGCACAATATTCGAGGAATAGCGAACCTGTATAGGAGCTTACAAGCTTCCTACCCTAGTTTAAGTGGGCCCTTTCACCCCACGAGTATATAGTCAACCTAACCGGAGGCATCGCAGTTGTTTCTCCGTAGATTTCCACTTCCCGGTTCACTTATCAATTGACAACAATCTAGTATGTAAGGCATTAACTAGGATATCGAATGAAGGCCTACAACAGAAACTATCCGTGCGCACATCCACGCGGATAATCAAATTGTACACATTCATAAGCTTCCATCCATTATCACAACAACACGACAATTAGATAGAATACCATGTATTCACAACCAAACCGGATCAAACCTAAGATGGAAATGGTGGTCACAACAACCTCGGAACACCAAGATTGACTCTCTATTGTCAAGTCGTGCTTCCGACATCAACAACACCAATGGCTGAAGCCCCACACCACCACCTAGGTCATCCTCCAAAAAATCCCATTTTACTGTGAAAGTTACAGGGTTGTCGGTGGACCGAGGTTTGCCAAAGGACAAAAATGAACTAAAGTACAGTCTTTGTTGGCAGACACATCGGTGGACCGAAGGATCACTGAGAGTTACTGGGTCCTCGGCAGAGGCGTTGGTGGACCGAAGCCTACCGAATATCACAATTGGTCTAAAAAGAGGTCTCTGTCGGCAGAGGCAATGGTGGATTGAAGCCTGCCAATCTGCGCGAATATTGGGTTTCTCTTTGGGTCTCAAAATCCAAATCTAGGTTATCAAATCAATTCTAAACATCACAAACCACTTCTACGACTCCAAAAACATACACAAACATTCAATAAACCATTCAAAACAAATATAATGAGGATCTAAGCATTAAATTGATAAATAACACAACTTCATTCGAACCAAGAACTTGAGAGGTAGATTTCAATAAGAAAGCTATACTCATTCCAGCAACTTACCTGAACCTTCTAAAGCCTCGAGGTATTCCTTTTTGATGATCTTCTACATGAGAATTACCGTTGCAACCGATCCAACCTTCAACGAGTTCCAGCTTCCATGATCTCCACGAGTTCTTCTTCTTCTCTTTTCTCCTCATCAATCTTTTCACATCTCAGATCTAAAACTAGAGTAAGAAAGAGGTGAGGTTGAAAACCCCATTCTCTTAAACATCTCTTGCTAGAACAAAAACCACTATTACCATAACCGGTCGCATGTTCCCATGATCGCGTGCCCAAAACAAGATTCTAACTGATTTAACTTTTCTTTAAATCAGCCCCTCTACTTTATCATATTAATACAATAACCCCCAACTATATAATCACATTACAGAGATAGTCATATGACATATTAATCTCATTTATATACCAAATAAATCTAGAAAAATATCATTAAATTGTGTAATTTCAAATCATTAATTATGAGCATTCTCTTAGTGGATTTAGGTCCTTAGAAAGACAAGGTAAGTTTAATTTAAGTAATGTTTTGTGTTGTATTATGATTGGGTTTTGTGCGCAATTCTATGCTAAATAAAGTTACTTGATCATGTTTTATGTTCAAAGGCCGGGAAGAAGCAAAAATAGGTGTTTTTGTGCAATTCGCGAGGTTTTGTAGATTGCTTGGCTTGCTGAGCAGTGTACTGAACAGTCCCACGAGGCCTCGGTAGCCTGCTCGGCTTCCCGAAACCCTACCGTCATTGAGTGATTTTAGGGCCCCTAGAAAAGCTACTGAAGGAAACTCGGCATGCCGAGGAGCATATAGAGCGCCACAGAGAGTTATTTTGGCCCCTGGAAATGCTATCAAAACCAAACTTGGCATACCGAAGAGCATGCTGAGCACATCCAAAAAACCAAAGGAAAATGTCAAGAACCCAAAAGGGAAGCTCAACAGTATGCTTGACTTGCCGAAGAAGCTACCGAACCCAACCTTGAGAGCACTCGGCAGACCATGGGGATACCCTCTGCATGCCGAAATTTACAAAGGTTGTCCGCTTGATTTGAAATTGTACATATGTTGACCTAATTAGACTGATTTTGGTGTTAGTTTTGCTAAATTATGATTATTTCACCTAGTTACTTCTTTATGGAATCAAATACTATGTTTGATGAACAGATGATATTTTGACTTGATTTCATGTTGCTTGTAAACTCATTGCTATCATGCTATTTAATTCACATTAGACATTGTACACATACTTTGATTGCTTAGTTAATGGGCACATTCTCACTTGCACAACATTGGATGTTTTAGCTTCAAGACCTTGGATTTGGTCTGAATGCTTCACCCTTGACAAGAATCCATACATCTAGAATTCATGATAGATAAGAGAGTAATATGATCAGGAAATCATAATAGGTGAGGAGACTTATATTTTTATGTGCCGAGGGACTAGCCATCGCAATATACCAACTATTTTTCCTATGGACTGTAAGGACCCAGACCTAATAAACTAAACTGATAATTGCTGGTAATTGGAATGATAAACAATATGTGGTATAAGTGGGTGATTTCAAAATTCAATAAGGGTAATTAGGGAAACTAGTTGAATATAAGAAGCATTAGGTTAGTTATGAAATAAGTATTGGATGATTGTGGTCGATTTGTAATTAATAGAACCCTTGGGGGGAATAAATAAGAGTATTCGACCTAATAGGGAACCATTCTACAAGTATTGGGGTTAGCCGGTAATTATGTATAAATTTTGGGAAAAGAATGGAATTAAAGTTAATTTTAATTATAGAATTGCATGGGAGGTGCGTGGAGTGTGAGAAGCCTTCCAAAGAAGCTTCCTCAGCCATTCCTTTGTGTATTGGGATTGATATGGACTAGAAGGAAAATAAAAGAAATAGAAAAATATACCTAGTCTTAGTCCATCCGTTCCCTTGTGTTTTGGAGATTGGAGATAGAGGAAAATAAGAGAGAAACCAATAGAAAGGAAGCCCTAAACCTAGCCGTACCAAGAAGAAGAACTAAAAAAGGAATAAGAAGAAGAACTGAGGAAGAAGAAGAAGAAGGTCTAGAAAAGAAATAGAAAAAGAAGAAGAAGAAGAACTGAAAAGGAAGTGGAATGATGAAGGGATTCAGATACAGATCACATCGAGAGGAGAAGGTAAGTCAAATTTTCTATATAGTTTGATTAAGATGTTGTTGAGTCTTGATTTCATGGGCTTGATTATAAACTAATAATAGATCTGGTTTGGATTTGAATACACTAGGGCTTGATGTTTAATCAATTGATTTAATGTTTTGCATATGTTTGATTGATTGGTTTGCCTCATGGATGAGTAAGATTGAATTCGTGATCATTAGGAATAACCCTAGATTGGATCTGGGATCTATATCCCGAAGATGTAGAAACCCAAAAAATAGAATATAGTGGGCCTGGTCGGTATCCTCCGGTACATTGGTGAGGGTACCGACAGGGCCATAAAAATAGAGTTAAAACACCCATCAGTAGCCACCGGTACTGTCACGCTCCAAAACCCTAGCACAAATCCCTGGGTAGGATGGCACGAATCTCAAGGTGAGACCTTCGGGATCCACTTCTGGACCACGGATTGCCATATCAAACCAAACCAAAGGATGAACAAATATAATGATCTCATTCAT
>JAUPMG010305245.1:0-16572 GCA_031762675.1 Pachysandra terminalis | reverse complement strand
TCCATGTGGCCAACATAGTTTTGGGGACTCTCAACCCTTAGGAATTCAAGTCCAACGTTTATTTTTGTCTGAGAACTTGGTGAGAACCACCGTCCACACAACCCCATCCCGTCCAAGGGTAAGACCACGTCCACAAAACCCTTCACGGCTACTACTTACTCACGATATATCAAGTTGGTTATTCCTTTCGATATCTATCTCATATAGATGTTCTGGGCAATTGGGGTTGCAAATCCCTCACCCTTAGTTCATTTTTGAACTTATACACATATAATCCCTATTTGCGGGATACCGTAGAGAATCATAATTCTCTATCTTGGGAATTACTTTTAAATCCCCATTTTTATTCTCATTTCATCCAACCTCTAGTCAACATATAGACATTGGGTTCCGGGGTGGTCTTGGTCCTCATAAGGACTCTCATATGCATGTCCATTAATGCATGATTACCACAATCAACTACATGAATGCAATAACAGCATTTAAACATAATTTAGTCATGTTAGTCAAGTTTGTACATATGTACAAAAATTGACATACATTCATGAAATTTCAAGTACAAATACACCTAGGGTTAAAATAGTCATTTCGCATTTTGACTATCACAACATGTGCCCCTTACACCCACATATAACCTCATACAATCACATTCCAAATTGGATTTGATTTGAAGTCGGAGTCAAAACACTGTTTTGAAAAATAACAGTCGATCGATTGGGATTCTGTTCCGATCGATCACCCCCCGATCGATCGGACCCCCAGTTTCGATTGATCGGAACTCCAGAAACCTGAACAATAGTTTCTACTGTCAAATTTCAAACTATACATGCATATATGCAATTCTAATGCATAAATTAAACATACTAACACAATCAATCATAAAGCACATCCATGTGCAATCCAAATCATCAATTTAAACATCATTTTGCACACATTTGTCTTGATTTCAAACAAATATCAAGCAAAAGCACTCATACTTAAAATCTGAACTAAAGTACGCTTTGAGTCAAATACAAAGACACATATATCATCATTTTCATTCCCAGATGCTATTAGGTCCAACCCATGAGTTTAAAACCCCAAACTTTCACAAAGAATATATAAGAATCTTAATGATTCTTAGTGATTTGCATAAAATCACTTACTTGTTTTGCAGATCCAAGCTCCAGAAATCTTCTACAGCAATTCTTGGCCAAAACCCCCTTAGATTAGTAAGGTTTCTTCTTCCCTTTCTCTTCTTCTCCTTTTCTTCTTCTTCCCAAAGCTCTCAGACTAATTATCTAAGAGAGAAAGAAGAATAGCTTTAGATATTCTTTCTTTTGCGTTATAGCGGAAAACACGGAGGACCTAGTTCTAGTACTCCCGTTTTCACATAATCGCCATATTAGCGATATAATCTCCGCTCTAAGTCCAAATTAGGATCTTAGACATAATAGTTAATAATTATTTTATTTAGTTATTTTTATTTATTTATTTAATTAATTTCTCAAAAGTCAGGGTTAGTACAGTCCTGGTCACTACAAGTAGGCACATAGTAAGACTTGACCATTCTTATGCTTATACATGTTTCATTGATAAATCTGTTTATATTACTCATGTTTACGTTTCTGGAAATTTTATGGGCTATTATTGAAGAGTGAACCTTGGCCCTATTTGAAATTATAAACCTTGTTAAATTTGATTTCTTACTGGCTAAGTGTAGCTTACGCTTTCAAGCAACATATTTCAGGCACATTAGACGAGGAGTTCTTGGACTATGGAGACCCTACTTTGCACCCTTGTTTTGAAGGAACTACTAAATTTATTGAAGAAGATGGTGCTTAGAATTTTTATTAAAGATTTTCTTTCTTTTTATTGGCTTGCATGCCAAAATATTTTCTTGGCCATAGTTAGGCTTTATTTTGTTTAGGAATTAGATTAGCATGAGCACTATAGTATTTGGACATAACTTTAATTTGATTATTTTTCAAAGTTAATAAAATCTCAGTACTTTCAATTTTTTTGGCAATGTACTGACTGCCACTTCCATGTGGATAAGGGGTGAGAGTCATATTTCTAACTTAAGGACTCATTTGAGAATTCTTAAGTTTAGGATGTGACACAAGGAATCATACAGTTATTATTTAATATGAACGATGGAAATTTAATTGCAGAAGTTTCTCACAGGAAACAGTCTAGGTGTCACTTAGATAATATATAAAAATTAACAATAGACATTTCCCTCACCGGAAGTCATCCATGAATCACATAGTTAATATTTAATATTAACGATGGACATTTAATAGAAGAATTTCCCCACAGGAAACAGCCTAGATGTCCCACAGATAATATATAAAAATTAACGATAGACATTTCCCTCACTGAAAACAATCCATACATCTTATAGTTATTGTATATAAATTTAATATGTTTGAAATGATTAATAATATTGTACAATTGATCATCTAAAATTTATCAACGTGATACTCCATGCTTAAAACAATTAAAACTCATACCATTTATCATCGACCATTATCAATGTAATTATCGATGCTTAAAAAGATTCAAGTATCTTATCGATCGTCACATAAAATTTATTTTATAACATTCTTGCACAGAAAAGATATTTAGGAATATGCAGTTAATTCCTACAACCTAAATCATGCGATTCAACAGACAGGAACTGTTCATCCATGCATCACATAACATAATCTGTAAAATTAATCACAATGATCAATGTTAATTTAGACAGTAAAATTACTTCGGATGTAGAATCTCTGATTTAAGCTCTTCTTATGTTCCTCTCTCTTTCCTTCTCCTCTTTTGCTTCTTCTCCTTTTCCTCCTCTTCACTGAGATGTGACGGCTAGGTTAGGATTGTGATCTCTATCAAATGCCCGACCTAATTCCCTCACATTAGCTAATTACTAAAATGTCCCCATGAGATGAGGGAAGGAAAAGTACTTTTAGGAAGCTCTCTTCCAATCTTTCCCATTACCATCCCACTAATTGTCATTTTTGAAATTCAAAATAAACCCCAAAATAAATATTTTACTTTAAAATTAAACCGATCCTCTTAATTAAATCATAAATCACATAGATTAATTATGACAAATTCTTGTAAATTCTTTTAATCATTTTTAAATATATAAAAATTTAATTACTAGATTTAAGTCACTACAGCTTGATCCCACTTGGGGTATGTAGACAACCTGGCAAATTCAATCAGGCTCAACCACAACTAAACCAAATCATATATTGATTCATCCTTATTTAGAACTACGGTTGGTTTGATCCCGCTTCGGGTAAGTTGGAAGTCTGACATATTAAATCACGCTCTGCACAACCAAACAAAACTATACCATGTCCCAGAAATATCAAGGGCTAGTAAGAACCATGATACAACAATTTAAGGTTTAAAGCTAGAATCAAAGTGTATTCCTTAATCTAGGATATAATCAATAGATCTAAGGTCTTGAATGGGTCTGCGCCCCGCATCATTAAGAGCTCACATATGTGAGTGAAATATAGTTGGTCATATATGAATTTTTGGCTTAACAGTTCTTCTCCATGCCTAGTTTTAACATCTTTCTGGGTTGCTAATCGTACTTTGACCAAAATACCTAATTTCTGGGATTCGTATAACCTTCGGCACACCTGTCAGCATACCAAAGGGTCTGCCGAAATATCTGGGTGGAGATCGGCACACCCCTCGGCATACCGAAAGATCTACCAAAGACCTTGTGTGGAATTTTGGCGGGTTCTTGTCAGCCTACCGAACCTTCCTTGGCATACCAAAAGGTATACCGAAAAGTCTATATGTGTTTTATTGTTCATCAGGTTGAGATACCGAAGCACCTTGGCATATTGAAAGGTCTACCGAACCCCTTCGGCACACCTTCGGTAAGAGGCTTGGCATGCCAAGATGTGGGATGTGTTCCCAATAAGGTTGAGACTTTTAGGTAAGCTTGAAACCAAGCTAGATTGATGGGAAATGCCATACAAATGTAAATAGAATTTTGTTTGGATAGTTAGTGAACCTAAATTGTGTACCTTCCATGCATATATTGTGATTGCTATGAATAAGGAACTGAGATTAGGATTATAATAAATGTCTGAGATTGATATGAACATGAATGGATTAGTTTTCGATGAATCATTGTTATGATAGTGATGTTTGACTAGTGTTTAGTCTGGGGTTTTAGTGAAGGCTTCTTACAGATTATCCATGTGTATGGGTGCATGGATAGGTTCTGAATGGAGGTAACACTGGAATTCTCTCATGGATCATCATATGTATGAATGTTATGTGGATATCATACATGTGATTATATTATGATAGGTTGTGTTGTCCTTCAGATAACCATAGGGACAGCCATTAGCATATGAGAGATGCTAATCGTGGGTCAGCCCAGTAAAGTTGGTATGCTCAAGTGGTTGATGATGTGTTATAAGGACGCTCCCTACGCGAACTCCTTGGGTGTAAATCCCTAAAATGATGAATTGTAAGGATGCTCTGCCTGTGGACTCCTTCGGTTTGAATTCCTAAAGTGATGAAAAATAGTTTTGGGAATTGCGCCCTATATATGGGTTAAAAGTCCCATAAAACTATGCTATACACATGGGATGTAAGAGAGAGTCATCCAACAGTATTAAAATGGGATGTGAGAGAGTGTCTTCCAGTTGTATTAAAATGGAATTCCAAGTAATGATTACTTTGAGGAGGCTAATCACTGTGTTGCATTCATTATTGATGTGCTTCATTGCGCACTCTTCATATCATTATATCATCATCATCCTACATATCATCATTGCATTTTCATTCTTCATAAGACCACATCATCATCATAATTGCATATTCTCATTTATGTACTGTTTTCAGATACTAACATAATTGTGAGAGTAATGTATACTTGTCCATATGTTCAACTATATTGTCATGATTCTTAAATATAAATGATCATTGTGTAGTAATTGGATGGAATATATGATATGACTGGGTATGTCATGTGATAATATGAGACATACGGTTGGATTACTTACTGGGCCTCATAAGCTCACGCCTTTTTATGCACTGTTTGTTCAACAAGTGAAAGAGACGGAACAAAATGGTGGATGTGCATTAGACTTACTTAATGATTTTTGTTTCTGCTATAGTTTTGATTTGAATGTAATAGTATAGTCGAAGAATTAATTTTGTGTTTCATTTTTTGGTTTGGATTTGGAATTACGATGTAATGACAATTGATTTTAATGTTGGTTTGATTTATGTTATTGGCTTCCACATTAGTACTTCTCGTTTGAGGTCCGTGGTTGGTTGCCAAATTCAAGGGTTGGATTCGAAGGTCGTGTCTTAAAATCCTCGAGGTTCATATCTCAGCTTTTGGGGTATGACAATTATCTCTGATGACATTACATACTCGCCGACCAACAAAAAGAGGTCAACCATTATCAAGGAGACGAGGAAAGAGAAATAATTGAAACTTATGAGGGAGGCTGTAGAAGAGGAGGATGATGAAGAGGATATAAAAGGTTAGAAGGAAGGCGTTGATGATGGAAAAGAGCAGATGGATCAAGAAGCCGAGGGAATTTAGGAATTGGGGTCCAAGAGCCTGGTATGGGACTCCTTTCATTACACAGTCCTATGAGTAAGGAAAAGCTATCACCCAAAGATATGTTTAACCCATATCCAACAACTGATGTTCACAATTTCTCGACATTCCCCGTTGATGTTTTTGATTGTTTGAAGTCTGTGAACGATTTCTCCAAGGTTTTCTAACTCCTAGCTTCACATCCCATGGCTTCAAGACTACGATGGCCATACTCCTCGAGACGTCCAAATCGAACTAAACATGCTCCTGTCGTTGGAATGCTACACATTTTCTCAACAAGAAAATCTTCTCTCTTTCGAACAATAGCTTGATATTTTACGGACAGATCCTACCATTGAACTTGCAATTCTTTTAGAAGTTCCTTCGTAGGTGTCTAGTTTTTTATCAGCCAAGGACTGAGTGGAGAAGGCCGATCGTTTCTTTCATAATCTTGGAAGTTTCTTGGATGAGCTCACTCATCTGCGTGGAGAAATTGGGGTGAAGGATGGTGCAGTCTAGGGGATAGCAGCTATACTTGAATGAATTAATGATCGGCTACAGGAGGAGAACATCGAGTTGGCCAAGTTGGAGGAGGAGAAGTATCTATTGTTGAATTATGTTGTAGAGAGAAAAAAACATAAGTGTCGTCACATCCTAAACTAGGAAAACTCATAGGAGTCCCCAAATTTAAGATATAACTCTCACCCCATATCCCTGTAAGAGTGGATAAGCAATACATCACCAAACCATTGAATTAATTAAGATAATTATAAATTAATATTCTAGAAAATAATGTTATTAAGAATAATATCCAAATCAAAACAATCAGAAATCAGCGGAAATAAAATTTAACCCTAAGCCTCATGCTTCAATCAAATCTCTATTAAACTACTAAAATCCAGTCGTAATGATAATAAGTCTTTAAAAACATAAATCCAACTAATCCTATTACAAATTCTAGTGAGATCAATAAGCAATAATCTAAAAATACTAAGGTTTTCATCATCTTCTTGTCCTCCATCTTGATCATCATAGTCCTGTTGTCCATTATCTATTGGTCCTGAAATATGTTGCTTAGAAAGCATAAGCTACACTTAGCTTAGTAAATAAACGAACATAAATTGTATTTAAGATTGATGTAGGGTCAATGCCAATCTCCAATGGTAATCCATAGACAAAACAGAAGTTAAAATATGCAATTAATAATCATGATATGAAGTATTATGTGATAATGAAGTGCAATGAAATGTGTTGTGATAAGTCATGAATTATTACATATTTACATCCTAATATCATGACTTTATTAGCACTTCCAGGCTTTCTAATCCCTCATTGTGCATAATTTACCGTAATTCTCCTTTACCATTGTATAACATGCATCTAACTTCTTATATCCCATTTTATGTAGGTTTAGAAGAATTTCGGGTAATCCAGCCATAATGGGAGATGAAGTCAAATTGAGGAGAAAAACCAAGTTTAAAACATTGAATAACTTGAAGAGAAATCTGCACTCAAACCCTTGAAGGAAAGAGGAAAGAAGCCACGTCAACGTCCAGCTCAAGCCCCAACCAAAGGGAAAGAAGAATTGCTGAACTAGCAGTTATGCTCTCGAACGGAACGCTACACTCAAGCAAAGTGCGATAGACTGCTACTCTGCGCTCGAGCACAATAGCCAATTTTGACAGTTTCTTGATTTGCACGCACGCGGGATTTAAGTGCTCGAATTCAACTTCGTTTGAATTAATTGTTTGGATAGATTTGGAAAGGAAGAAAGGAATGAAAGAAATGAAAAGAAGAAGGAAAGGAGGAAGAATAATTTCCTATTTGGAGTTCTCTACATAAAGGGGGATTATTCTAAAAATCCAACTTCTTCCCCAATTTTCAACACACCAGTTTTTCTCTGCAATTCTTCTGTTTTCTCTCTTCCATGGCAGCCTAAACCAAAGCAAGGGCTAGGGGTTGAGATCTATGTAATGGTATGACAATCTATGTAATTTTTATTGGATTTAATAGATTATAGTTTTTCTTTTTGGAAGGTAATTTTTATTAAAAGGATAAAAGGATAATTACAGACAAAGGGGTGGAATACACCCATACTAGCTACCCCAGAAACTAAGGGGCAAAAGAGTACACAAAAACAGACTACACAAGAAGTAGATTACACCTATTATAAGAATCTGGGCTGAATTCTCCAAATTGAGCAGATCATTCTGTTTGAGCTATTATCCTGCACTGAATAAACCTTGGCAGCTAGTGTTCTTCTGATGTTATCCTTGATCTCCACCAAAATGGCCTCTTTGTCCCTGATCTGGTTCTTAAAAATTCTGGCATTTCTTTCTTGCCCGATGAATTAAATCACTGCATTGAAGCAAAGACAAAGAATTTTTCCTTGCGATCAGATCCCCCAAAGTGGTGGGCACACCAATTGACTTCCTCATGCCATATGAGAGCATTCCTTGAAAGTTCAGACAGTAACAGTAGGTTATGCCAAATCCAAGAGGAGAATGGGCAGGCAAAAAATAAGTGCTCACTACATTCAATGAGGAGTTACACAGGGAACGACAAGATTGGTTGATAATGCCCATCCTTAGTAGCTTGTCTTGAGTCAGCAATCTTCCTCTCAGAGAAAGCCAAGTGATGAATCTAAATTTGGGCATAGCCCCTTTAAACCAAATCAAAGGAGCCCAGTTTACAGGCTGGCTGTGGCTTCTGCAGTACTCTCAAGTCTCTCTAATGGTGAAATCCCCAGACTTAGAGGGGATCTAATACAGCTTATCCATCGGTAGGTTGTACATGGGAATTGACTAGAGTTGATCCCAAAGGATTTGCAGGTTGGGGTCTGATCTAGTCACCCATTGACTGTCATTAATCAACCTGTCAACTCTGTCATTAAGGTTAAACCCAGCTCCATGGATGATTCTAAGGGTGACCTAGAAAATGAGAGGGTTGTTGGGGTGCCACTTATCCCACCACAGCCAAATGTCTTTACCATTCACCACCTTGTAGTTGCATAAGGTTTTTAACTTTCCCTTTTGCCTGTAGAATTTTTCTCCAAGACCAAGAGAGCTGGTAGGAATTTTAATGTCCCAAAAACTCTTTTGTTTGATGAGGTTTGCATAGATTCATTTCACCCATATGGACTGTTTTCTGCTAATAATCTGCCAAATATATAGCATTCTGATTCCATTGAACAGCATTAGAAACCCCAAGGCCCCCTTCAACTTTACGTAGATACACATCCTTGCAGGCCACATTGAAAATTTTCTTTCTCTGATCATTGCCATCCCACAAAAATCTGTAACAAATTTGGTTCAGGGTTTTGAGTATCTTCTTAGGAAGGATGAAGTTTGTACTCCAGTGGATCTGGATAGTAAAGAGGACAGATTTGATTAACTACAGTTTGCCTCCATAACTAAGAACCTTGAATTTCCAGCTCTGGGCACTTTTTGCATGTCTTCTCAATAAGCTCCTTACATTCTTTCACTTTGAGTCTAGAGGAGATCAGTGGAACCCCTAAGTATTTAATTGGCAGTTTCCCAACAGCAATCCCCCATATAGCATTAATCTGTTCAAGATTATCATGGTTGACAGCAGATGCAAATAGCAATGACTTAGTGTGGTTAATTGATAGCCCAGTGAAGGAGTGGAATTCATCCATAGCCTCTTTAAGAAGGCTAGCTGATCTAGGATCTCTAGCAGCAAATAGAAATAAGTCATCCGCAAAAATGATATGAGTAATTCTTGGGTTGAAGCATTTTGGGTGAAAGGAAAACTGCTGATTACCGGTTCTTTTCTTTATACAACAATCTAGATACTCCATTAGAACAGAAAATAGGTAGGGGGATAAAGGATCCCCTCGCCTTAGCCCCCTTTTACCATTGAAAAACCCATTTAAGGATCCATTGATGGATAAGAGTAAGAAACATTACTGATTAACTCCTTAATCCAATGTCTGAACAGTGGTGGGAAATTCCAGGATTTAAGCATTCTATCAATAGCCTCCCACTTGACATTGTCATAAGCCTTTCTCAGGTCAAGCTTACATGCCACTCTAGGCTTACCCCTATCAAGGTGATAGTCATTCACTAGTTCATGGGTAAGTTGAATGTTGTCAGAAATCTGCCTACCAGGAATGAATGCATTTTGGTGCCCTCCGATGAGGTCACACAGAAGGAGTTTCAGTTTGTTAGCCAGCAGTTTAGCAATGCATTTGTAGATTGTGTTGACACTGGAGATGGGCCAATAATTCTCCACAAATGTAGGATTCGGACCCTTGGGAACAAGACTCAAGGATGTATGGTTAACTTGTTTGAGGAGCTTACCAGATCTGAAGAACTCATTAATGGCTTGGCAAAAGAGAGACCCAGTAATGTCCCAAGAAGCTTTGAAGAACTTGGGAGTGTACCCATTAGGCCCAGGGGCTTTGTCATCATTCATATTGAACATGCACTCTTTAATTTCAACATTGGATACACCCTTCATCAGTTGAGCAGCTTTGATCATTAGTTAGCTTTTTACTGACAAGAGGAAGGTCAATTGGATGGTTCCAAGGGGGTGGGCTTCTCCAAGAATATCCTTATGGTGGGTAATAAAAATCTCAGCAATTTTCCCATGCTCCATGACACAATCTCCATTAGATTTTCTAAGGGAGAGAATTTTGTTGCGAGATCTATGAATTAGCAAAGATTTGTAGAAGTATTTTGAGTTGCTGTCACCCTCTTTGAGCCAAATTTCTCTAGATTTTTTCCTTAAGTGAGATTCATTAGCTCTGAGGAGGGCACAATACAATGAGAACTTATTAGTTTCCTCATTGTGGAGATGGTTAGCATTCCCACTCATGATGTCCTCTTGGAGTTTGGTAAGTTCCTCTCTTGCAGTTTGGATTCTGTTCTGAAGATTAGAAAACTCAGTTCTACTCCACCTCTTTAATTTACTCTTAAGTCTCTTCAGCTTTGACACAAGTATAAACATTGGGGTACCATATATGTGTTCAGCCCAAGTTTCTTCAACCATCTTCATGAAATCTGGGGGGCTAGTCCAGTAATGGAAGAACTTAAAGGGACAATTTCCTTTGGGGCCATCAGCAAACACCCTAACCAACATTGGGGAATGGTCAGACACCCCAGCAGGAAGGAACTTAGCTTTAGAAGCAAGAAAATTCTGTAACCAAGCCTGGTTTACCATCACCTTGTCCAATTTGCATAATATCCTCTCATTAAGCTGACTTCTATCATTCCAAGAGAATTGGCAGCCCTTGTATCTTAAATCACTGAGCTCTAACGGATCAATACAATCATAGATTTCCTTTGTTTCTTGTGTGTTAATATCCCTTCCCCCCATCTTCTCAGTGCTGAATCTGACAACATTAAAATCTCCGATCAGAATCAAAGGAGAATTAGATTGGAGATGAGACATGTCTCTCCAAAGACTTTTTCTATCATTCACATCATTGAATCTATACTCCCAGCTGAGCATAGTAGATGAGTTGTTGGATTTGAAAGTGAGAGAACCACGAACAATTTGACTAGAACTGAAAGTAGGGGTGAACTCCACTTCACTGTCATTCCAGCAAATCCAAATTCTCCCCCTATCAGATGTAGGGTAATTGAGAAATGAAGACCACCTAGGGGCAATAATATTGATGATATTAACTGAATTATTAACCCTCACCTTTGTTTCAACTAAGGCCAAAAAATTCAGGAGATTGATAGGAAATTAGACTCCTTACTTCCCTCTGTTTAATAGGGTCATTGAGCCCCCTAATGTTCCAATAAAAAATGGTTAACATTTAAAGAGGGATTTGGGAGGGGATTCAACTCCAATTAAGGATTTCTTCTGTGCTGAATGGATACAAGCAGGCTCATCTAAGGATTCCATAGTATCTTCTCCTTCCACCATAAGAATACTGAACTGGCTTGATGAAGATATAAGGGGTTGAGATGGTGGGTGGTTGGGTGGGAAATTCTCTTTGACAATACTGTTAGGGACTGTACTAGGGGCACCAACAACATAGTTTTGATTTTCACTAGCAACTGTATGTCCCTCCTCCAAGCTATTGAAGTTAATCACTTCAGTCCTGTCACATTCAATGCTTTGGTATTGAGTCTCATGAGAAATTGGCTCGGTGATTTTCTTCTCACTAGAATTGGTCTGACATGCAACATCATCCTTGGCAGCATGTGGAATTGACATGGGCTAAACCTTAAGGTTGCTGTCTAGATTCACCAATCTACCAGTGGGTACCCATTGCTTGGGAACTTTAGCCAGATGAGGGCATGCCTTGGTCCAATGACCAAAGCATTTGCAAATGGGGCCTATTTGGGGTTTCCAAAGGTACTCCACTTCAATGCCAACAATATCTTCGATTAGAGGTTTGCTTGAGATGTTGAGAGGAATGTTATTGGGGAGGTCAGACTCAGTGTTGATTTCAACACATACCTTAGCAAAATTCATCATAGATCGGTTCTTAGTAGCTGTATCAACATTAAGGGATACCGCGCACTGCACTTGCCGCATAACTAATCCCCTCCAAGGTTCAAATTTCTAGAGGAATGTTGAACAACTTAATCAAAATAGGCATTGTGTTGAGAGTTTCTTTGAGAAGAGGCATATTTGGTCTCCATTCTCTCAGGATAAGGAGCTTACCAGCAAAGTGCCATGGTCCTGAGGCCAATACTTTATCTCTAGTCTCCTTACTAGAGAACTTAAAAAAGAAGAAACCATTATTGTTGGCAATAACTTCAAGAGTGCTGAGTTTACCCCATAGTCTTTGAGCAAAAGATTTCACAACGTTCAAAGGGAGTCTTCTGTCCAGAAAATGGCCAACCAGGGTGCCTTCCCACAAGGAAATACCGGCATCAATAACCTCCCCAGGAGGGCAGACCACAACCCTACCATCTTTGAGGGATGGAGGGTAATATGACAGTTGTGTTCGAGAAGGGGAGGCTGAATTAGGAAACAAACTGGACCAAGTTCTAAGACCAGGCAAAGAGGGGGGATGTGGGATGTTAGCCGCATGCCAAGCAAAAGCACTGACTTGAGGAGAGGCAAGTAGCAGAAGAGGAGGTCAAACAAGGCACCTTGTGAGATGACTGGTGCATGGGGGCAGGAGAAAATGATGCAGGAGGTGAAGTAATTGTAGAAGTGGGCAAACCCCCCTTCCCCAAGGCAACTCCAGCAGTTTCCATCCTAAGAAACAAAACTGGTTGGGCAACATACCAATTCCAGCATTTGTATGGTACAAAGACAACTGGTGCACGGGGGCAGAAGAAGTTGCTATAGTAAGCGAGGCAAAAGTAGAGGAAGGCAACACACCCTTCCTCGAGGCAACTCCAACAGTTTCCAAACTAGGAAATAATGCAGGAATGGTCAGCAGACGAATATCAGCATTAGCCTGGGAAAAAACGTCGTTCTCGGCAATAGGAGAAACCCCAGCAGGAAGGTGGGAACAACTGGGATTATGAAATGCAAATGGATCTACCCCAGTCGGACCCGACCCGGAGCCAAGAGATCCAGAACACTCAGAGAGTAGGGTAGGCGAGCTCGAACCCGACATACCAGAAAAGGGGGCAGCAACAGGTAGAGAAGTAGGAGATGCTGAAGCATATCAAGACAATGGGGGGGGGGAAGGAGGAGGTGAAGGAGGAGGGAGTAGGCTAGAACCAAAAGCAAGGGATGGGGGGGCAAAGGAGAGGATGAAACGCCAGAAGGAGAAGGAGTAATGTTAACAGAGCAACATTGGGGGGAGGAGGAGTGACTACCAAGGCCAGAAGAAGAAGGTGGCAGGCTAGGAAGAGCTGACCGAGTAGCTCGGGTGAGGGGCTTGGAAGAAGAACTATGAAAAAGGTTCAATGAAGAGGCAGGGGAGGATGCCTTACGGGATTTCCTCCCCATGAGAGGCAGCTAACAGGAGGAGCAAGGGTGGCAGAAGGGCTCCGGCACCTGCAGTGCACCGGAAAGGAGGAGCAAGGAGGGAGGAGGATGTTTGCTGAATTTCATGAATGATTTGATTGTTTCTATGATTTGATTATTCCTATGTTTAATAGATTATAGTTAATTGTTCATTAGTTTGATTTTCTATGATGTATGAGTTCTTTGGCAATCGTAATAAGTTCAGTCATGCTTTTCTTTTTAATGATAGAAATTTCTCATTTTTTCTATAGAAATCTAGAGAAAAAATTAATTAGGTTTTTCTAAAAAATTTCTCTAGCCATGGCATTAACTACATGCCAGGTTCTTGAGTTTTCTTAGTTCAACCGAAAAAAAAGGATTTCATAACAATTAATTATATGAAATTTTATTCAAGATTATATAGAGTTTTATACCGGAACATAGATCCACCTCCATGCCCGAGCTTCTTTCTCTTCTAATTTAAACCCATTTCTTCAGTTAAGTCCTTTAATAATCTTAGAACAAAACCCCATTTTTCTCATTAAATCTGTGACAAACTCTATTCACTTTGGAAACTGTGCTCTCTGTGGATTCGACTCCGGACTCACCGGGATTATTACTTCTTCGATCTCCTACACTGGGGAGTGATCGAGCATGTTGGTTTCATTATTAATAAATGCAATGCATGCTCAAGCAACAAGAAATGTAATCACCACATGTGATTCATGCACAAAAATATGATATGCAAGTATGCATGCTTTTTGGCATTTGATTAGTGTATGTCCACACCCGATCGAACCCCTGGCTAAATAAGATGAACACCATCTCCCAAATACATGGCCAGAATAGAGGGTAATTCTATGTGCGCATCATAGTTTCGAGAGTTTGCGACCAAATGGGCACAATCCCCAAACCTTATTTGTGATCATAAAGAGAAATCCTAAGGCATCACTAAGGTGAACTTTCCTTTGTAATCCATACATTAGTTGATCTACTAACAGATTTCACTCATATGATTCTGCTATTGCGCCTCACTAATATGAACCTTCCCTTATCTATCATCTTACCACAAGTCTCTTGGGATGCCTCCCTTTCACACCCCAAAACCAGTAACCCGAATCCCTAGGTGGGAGGCACTGGTTCCAAGGCGCACCTCCTGGTTGCATTGCTGAAATGCAGATTGCCATATCAAATCACAAGTATAAAAGTAAAATGCATTACCTTTACTAAATATTCAGAGTGCGGAAGTCAAAGACACAAATATGATTACATAGGCTCTTGTGACTTCAGAAGAGTCACAAGCACAATATTAAAATTACAATAGTTACAACCAAACACTACAATACAATGAACTACCTATATACTACATCATCACCAACTAGGGATGAATTGTTGTCTCGAAGCAAATCAGCATCCAGTCTCTGTCTTCTCATACTCATCATAACTTGCAACATGATAAGTCGTGTGAGCTTTGAATGCTCAGTAAGACCCTATCTGTCGTCCATCCTCATAAGATATTATTAAGTAAGTGATACTCAAAACAAAACCAAATCAAATTTAAAAGATGAATCAAGTCTAGCCATAATGTGTTACAGTATGATAATGATATACAATGTAATATAATAACATGCGGATGATCAAACAAGAATGCAAGTATGACATGAATGATCAACTAAGCTCATGTAACTAGTTAGGTGCCCCTCATTCTTCCAATTCAATGACAATATTTTGAGCATAGGCCACTAGGAACTGCCACAAATCCCCTCCTCATTTTAGGTGCTAACCCATGGCGAGGGACACCATCAATGCTATTTAGGAATTCCAACCAATGTTAGATTTAGAGTGTATAACACTCACGGGATTCCACCCTCTATATTCACCACCTCTCGGGCACACTTAACAATTACATAAGCCTAGGATGCAATGCATTATGAACTAGGAACCAAATGATAATAACCAATGGAAACTATCCACGTGCCCATTCGCGGGGATAAGCCGATTCGAAACCATCATAAGTATCCCAGGTATTATTTATACAATGCAATCAATTTACAATTCTAGCCATCAATTCAGATTATGCCAATGTCAATATATATTCAAGTTCATGAGTGAGTGATGGTTACAACCTATAATGGAACCTCGAGTTGATGACAACCATCAACCTAGAGAACGTAAACCAAATACTAATGCAATCTATATAAGTCCACATCACTTTCCAACCCACTAGTTCCAGTTACTATGCACCTATGTGTGCAAGTAAGTGAGGTCAATTTGGTAATCTAATCAATGGTATGAGGCATACCATAAGGCTCAAAGGGTGTTTCTTACCAGTAGGGTTAGAGCCATCCTTCCATCATTGACTCATGCAAATATCAACACAATTAGATCTAGGTCTATTTGCTCATACAAGCTATAGGTTCAAGTCTGCTGGTATGGCCTCCGTCTGTACCCTTACCGGAGTACCGGTGGGTACCGATGGGAGTTTTAACTCTATTTTTATTGCACTGTTGGTACCCTTGCCGGTGTACCGGTGGGTACAGACCAGGCCTACTGTATTATCTTTTCTGGGTTTCCAGATCTCGAGATATTAGATCCCAGATGGTTATTTCTAATGGTTAAGAAATCAATCTTGTTTAACCAAGAGGCAAACCAAACAATCAATCACATTCAAATCATCAAATCAATCGATTAAACATCAAACTCTAATGTATTCAAATCCAAACAAGATCTATTATTAATTTACAATCAAATTAATGAATTTAACACTCAATAACATCTTAATCAGATTATACAGAAAATGTGACTTACCTTCTCCTCTCGCTGCGATCCGGATCTGAATCCCTTCATCATTCCACTTCCTTTCCAGTTCTTCTTCTTCTTCCTTCTTCAGTTCTTCTTCTTGGTATGGCTCGGTTTAGGGCATCCTTTCTATTGGTTTCTCTCACGACCCGAATCCCCAAAGTATGACACGTGTACACACATGTGCATAATCTGGTATTCCAAGCCATGACTCTCACCCTCAACTAACAATCTCAACATCATCAATATATATAATCATTATCCAAACCAAGAGGGTGGTACATCCATAAATCACAATCAGAGCAAAGCATAAC
>JAUPMG010305235.1:0-13620 GCA_031762675.1 Pachysandra terminalis | reverse complement strand
TTCCTTGCTTGAATTTGTTTCCTTGCTTTAGTCTACTAGGCAGATTTCTTTACTATTAGTAAGTTTTTCCATTTATCTTTAAGGTCAACCGGGGTACGAGTTTTATCAAATACACGATTACCAAATTCCAATATATTTCTCTATGAGAGGTAGCTCTCATTCTTCTATTAATCACTTGATTCTTAAAACTAGGTTAAAAGTTAAGTTGCAACCAAAAGCTCCCCCTGTTAAGCATTTCGAAGCTAAAAAGTTGTTTCTATGAGTAGGTAAATGGTGTTTATTCCTCACCAAAAAGAGAAAAGAGTCAAACCTCCTCCACTCCCATCCCACAATTCCCCTAAAAACAATCTTCAGCTTATAGAAGAATGAGAGCTATGACTGTTTCACTCTAAAGGCTTTTTTTAGTAAGTTCTTCTATTTATCCTCAAGGTCAATTGGGGTACGAGTTTTATCAAATACACGATTACCAAATTCCAATATCTTCCCTCATGGGACGTTAGCTCTCATTCTTCTATTAATCGTGTATTTGATAAAACTCGTACCTCGGTTGACTTCAAGGATAAATGGAAGAACTTTCTAAAATAAGCTTTTAGTGTGAAACAGACATAGCTCTCATTCTTCTATTATAAGCTTGAGATTTTTTTTTGGGTATTATGGGATGAGAGTAGAGGGGATCTCTCTTTTCTCTTTTTGGTAAGGAATGAACACCATTTACCTTAACTTATAGAAACAACTTTTTAGCTTTGAAAGGCTTAGCAGGGGGAGCTTTTTGGTTGCAACTAACTTAATTTTTTACCCGATTTTAAGAATCAAGTGAGTATTAATTTGATCAGGGAGCCAAATGATTTGGTGGCATATTTCATTTATAATGAGCCTAGAAGCTGATGTATGTGACCAAGTAAGAGTTATTTTGATCTGTTGGAACTCTTATGAAGAGAACTTTTTGATTTATGACTTGGGGAGGAAGTGGAAATTTGTATGATGAACTGTTCTTTTGCCTGTGTATAGATGATATATGCTCTTTTAATGTAAGTACATCCATTTTGTTATACGAAACTTGGATACTTGTGTTTCATCACCCTATTTCTATATAAGTACTGTTATACAATTCTAGACCTAAACATTACTGAAATCTAATCATTTCTATTTTATTTTTGATTCATCATTTTATTTCCTCCTTTTTGTATTTAAAGTTGAATGCTAGTGCTTATACAGACCCCAAAATTTGTGGAAATACTCAAGAAGAGGTTTGAATAAGTCTCTCTTATCCATGGGGCTGATTAATTGTTTATCTCTTATAAAAAAAATGATTATTACAGAATATTAAGCAAGAATAGGCAAGAATAGGATGGGCATATTTCTTTCTAATCCTGGGCAAGTGACTAATTGCGTTTAGCTGTATAACAAATTTTCCATGGGTAAGTCTCTCTTATCCATGGGGCTGGATGGGCATATATATAGCTTTATAACAAATTTTCCCTACATCAGTCTAAAGTCCTCAATAGCAAGTTTAAAGGCATCATATGCAATCTTTTCTAAGAAAATGATTAGTATGACACGATCCCTACCTACATACCACAATGCGTTGAGACGTATATTAAATTTGAGGAACCTTTTGAAAAAATTAGGGTCTATAAATATGGCGGCCAACCAAGACGTATATTAAATATGTGTTGAGACGTGTATTAAATCTTTTCTAAGAAAATGATTAGACGTATATTAGCCATATATTTTGAGAAACCAATATGGCGGCCAACCAATTGGATGAAATAGGTCAGGCAGTATATTGAAAAAAAAATTCAGGTGAAGAATTTATGGAAACCTGATATGATAGAAAACTCATATGCTGCAACCAACATTTATTTAATACCTTAAATAAGAGGTAAAATTCATAAAAAATAAAACAATTATTTAAGAGGTAATCATGCATGCACTTTGGTTATTAAACATGTTAATATGTTAACAAATCATATCAAAGTTCAGATTCTATATCAAAATATTAATATCAAATTTTCATTAGTAATTAAAGGGAATAGCACTTTTACATTCAAAACAATATTCAGTTACATTAATGTGAAGCCAATTATAGAAAAGACAGAAAAATTCTTGTGAAAGAAAAAAATAATAATTAAGTTAATAGTTAGTACATATTAAATTAGTTTACTATCTAACTTTAATAATAGTTAAATAGATCCTATATAATTCATATATTATGTCTAAATTAATAAAAGATCTATGCCATGTTTAATTTAGAAAATAAAATATTCAAAGAATTAGGCTAGATGGTTCCTTGGGCCACTATCCCCTAGATCCCTGAAAAAATACCTGGTCGCCTAGCCGGCAGCCTTTGACATCATTGCATCCTACTTCCAACCTAGGTTAGGCCAAAATTTTTTATCAGCTGATTCTATCATCTGGTTTTCTGATGTCTCAGATGAAGCTATCATATTATCAGCTGGTTTCTTGATGCCAGTCTTAAGACATTTAAGGATGATTTATCACTGTTGAAGACTTATCTTCACCTAAAGTGGGTGTCTTCTTGCCGAAAATGTGAGGCTTGCCGAAAGTAAAATCAGTTTTGGTCCTCACCATTTTATCAATTTTTTTTCCATTTGAAACATGAGTGCTTGACCAGTATGTAAGTATGTAGTAGATGATTAGGTTTCTCTGATTGGTTGTTTTTTTGACCTACAAGATCTCATTTGTGGAGTTGGATAGTTAGGCTTAGGTTCATTCCCTTGCCTAAGAGATCTCTTAGATCATATCCTTAAAAGGTAAATCCTCATCCCCCCCTTCCCTTTTAGGTGTGCCATTTATACTGCTATGCTGATGGACTTCAAAACTATGCATATTCCTAGCAGCAGGTCCTTTTGATCTAACTTTAATGTTTTATTCAAATAAATAAATTTAATATAAACTGGAAAGAAATTACCGACAACAATATGCTTTGCCATTCCCAGATCATAAATAAATAAATTTAATATAAACTGGAAAGAAATTACTGACAACAATATGCTTTGCATTCCCAGATCAACCAAAAGTTGTCGAAACTGGTTTGAGTTTCAAATCTTTAGTTTTTCCTTTGTATATCAGTGTGATGTGACAAAAGTAGCTTCCACTAGAAACCTTACTTTTTATATTTTCTGTAAAAGTCTGAGCTTTATCAAGAATTGGTAGTTCTCTATTTTTTAGGGGTCTAGGGGTATAATAGTAATTTCACTTCTATTATGTTTATCCCTAATTACAGGGTATTTATCATACTTTCGTGGCTGCTCTCTGTTACACTTTTTTTTTTTTTTCTTCTGAGCTTTGGAGAATAGTAGAATCGGGTGTGCATCCGTGGACATAGGCACTATTTGCCGAACCACGTAAATCTGTCTTTTGGTTGCTTGATTTCTTCTTCATTTTTCTTTCTTAACATGTTCTCTTTAGAATTTCACTAGAGGAACCCTTTATATGCAATTTCCCTTTTGTTCTGTCCAGTTCGTTCCTGAAACAACACAATGACGAGGAAGCCATTTTCCAAAGCTTTAAAGACATCAATGAGCTGATCAAAGACATGTTGGAAGTCAAGGGAAGGTATGCAACTGTAGAGAGTGAGCTGAAAGATATGCATGATCGTTACTCTCAACTAAGCCTTCAGTTTGCCGAGGTGGAAGGAGAGAGACAAAAACTTGTTATGAAACTCAAGAATGCTCGAACACCCAGAAAGCACGCAAGCTTAAATCACACAACATCAGCCAGTTTTGAGGACAATCCCTAGCAATTGTTGTTGCTAGAGACATCTGTTGATTAGGTATTGTTTTTAAAACTGGAATGTCCTTTTGTTCTTTCCAGCTTCTGTTAGTACAAGGATCAGCATAGAGCTTTGTCTCAGGAAGTCAAAGCTGAGATGTGTAAATAATGAATGTGTTCTCCCATTTCATGTAATTTTGTCAAATCTTCTGGTATAGTTTACCTGTAATGAATTTATAGTCATACTTGGTGTGTAATTTCTTTGCTGTACAGTGAATCTAATTCTTTCATTGATCTTACATGGGCTAGTGGTTGTCGCATGTGCTAGAATTGTTGGAGCATATCCTTTTGTCCAAAACAAGCATTTTTTTTGTAAGGATTCGTATTGTCAGTGGCCGTAAAATTACTTCATCTGATCGATAAACCTGAGATTCTCAGGCGGATTAACCAGCCCCTTGAAGCTGTTAGGGGAAGCTAGAAATGGAGTCGATTGAAACTACGATTGCCCTGAAGCAGCCATCAATGGTACACCGATCTTGAAATTGAATCCGTCGGATGATGCGAACCACTGGAACTAGATAGTGACTCTTTATATGTGTAGTGACCAAAATTTTCGGACCAAGCTAACAGAACCTGTAGACAGATTAAAAGCAGTTCTTGAAGTTCAACCTCAACCAGTGAGATGTTTGTACAACATTCATTTAAAAGGGTGGGGTTGGCATGTCTTTGTTCACCCGGTTATTAAATGCCAAAGAAGACTAGCAACTGTTTCCTGTGAAATTTCCTAACCAATGTTGGAGTTTTCACCATTCTGTTTTCCATTATATTCATCTTTTTCAGAATGTCTCTAAAAATAACTTAAAAGTATTGGAAAATAAATCAATCTGAGTGTAGATTATAAATTCAATTTAAAGAGCATTGTTATTGACGAGGGATGATTACAAGTCATTTGAAAAAAAAAATAACAAATCATTCATCAGTTAATGCAAAACAACTGCAAACCCAGTAAAAGACCAGATCTTGGTTTTTTTTCATGTGCCTTCTCTTGCTTTGGTAAAGCGCATTTTTGAGCGACGACTCTGCGTCAAATGCGATTATTCTCCTTCACAAACACCAAAGGAACACCGTGTAATTGTACTGCTGGAAAACACAATCCTGTAACAAAGAATAATTTACAGTTACAAACAGATGAGACCTCCCAAGTTCTTCCTGCACCTCCCAAGTTCCTGCATCTGTGCAATCAAGTCCGACTGAATAAGCTTGTAGGTCTTGATAGTTGGAATCACAGAATAGAGCAACCGCATCGATTCTTCTTTGGGGAATCATCTGGCAGCTTCTCTGTACCAAATGGAGCAAAAGAGTTGGCATGGACAGTTTTTAGTTACATTGGAATCTTCTATTCTTTATGTTCATTTTCATTGTGTTTCATATAGAACTTGAACAAACTATCCTGTTACCAGAATGAGCTAAATTTTTCAATCTGGACTGCTGGTTTATTGGGTTCATACCAGGTATTCTTCGTACTAAGAGTCGCTATAAATTGAATGACAGGAACAATCAAAGTTACTAAGATATTTTCAACATGTTGATCTGGATCAGGCAATAATAATAAAACAGTAAAACGAAGATCAAAACAATGCACACATATATACGTGGTACAGCAAAGCATGCGTCCACGGGAGAGAAGAAGTTTCCACTATAAAGAAAACGAATTAGGGTTACAACTTATAATCCTACCCGATACATAAAGCAAATCCCCAATATATCCTTACCGTACCGCAGACCGCAACCCCCAACTCCATGGTACCGCCCCTCAGGTCCCTCTCCCTTGAATCTAGAGACTAGAGAATATGAACCACCTAATATCTCTAATACAACAGTCAACTGTGTTGAGTGATTATCCAATATGAAATACAGATTATCAGATAGGTAACAAACATCTGCTTTCCATAACTTTGCCTCATTTGATCTCCACTATGTGTGTGTGCTTTTCAATCAATGTTGAAAAGGTGAATGACGGTTCTAACTGAAGAATTCAATAAGAATGCCAATGCCCACACTTGTTAGAAACATTACCAATTGTTGTGAGAAATGGCAATGGAGCAAAGAGGGGGAAGGAAAAGAAAGTACGGTAGCAAAGATGAAGACAAATAACAAGGATATTAGAGTGGTGCCTACTGGGTAACCACCCCTCAAAAGTGTGTATTCATGAGAGCCCCCACGTAGATATTACTCAGGGTTTTAACTAATTGTTATTTTAGAAGCTAGTTTGGAGGAGACATTATTTAGTGATATGGTAGAGTTAAGGTCAATTAACATGTGTTTAGGTTAAAGTTACTGTTTTCTTAGTGGAGTTTTCTGAACTAAGAGTCTAAGATGTTGCACACGGAAATAGGAATTTGACTTTGAGAAAATTTTGAATATAGAATTTGCAGGATAACTTGATAGAGAGATGCTTCTAGACTCTTGTATGACGAAGGAATGTCACTCAACCTGAAATATACAAGCAATTAGACCAATGCATATGGAGCATAATGTTGACAATTAAGAAGTAACACATTCATACGGTGGGTATAGCTAAGATGAGGATGCTAATATGGATAAGAAAAGAAAGAAAAAAAAGGAATATCCATATCCAAGAGAATCTAGGAGTAGAGCGATGACGTGATGAAATAAGAAAAAGCCAGTCGAAATGGGTTAGCAACGTTAAACTGAGACAAATAGATACATGTGAAAAGGTGTGAGATGGTGTAACTTGAAAGCTTCAACAGGGTTACAGGAAGACCAGAAAGAACCTGGATGGATATGGATGTATGCGACTTGAGGCACATAAGTTAAATAGAAGATTAATATGGCGGAATAGCTTAATGGAAAATATAATATAGCTTTGCTATTGGGTTACTACCACTCTCAAGCCCAAACGAATGAAGGTTGCAAGAGGTTAGCAGCTATAAAATTAATCTTTTCATCATGAATTAATGATTCATCTTTCAAGTTCAGGCTAGCACAAATCTTCAAAGTGATGTGGTACAAAAATAACTGATTGAATGGGAAGGACAAAAGGGTTGGCTATGACAAAAGGGTTCATAAGTTATGAAGAGGCATTATTGATTGATTGATTCATTTGACGAAAATGAAGATGTGCTTTGACGTGATATATGATTAATGCCTACAATCAAGCTAAAAAAAATTATAAACTCAAGTGGTCATGCTAAAGGAATACATAGTCATGGATAGTTACGAGGTGAGGTCATCCAAATGGGACAAAAGTAATTCTTGCTAGAGAAATCTATGTCCAAACTATTGAAGTTGATATGTCAATCTCCCTATAACATAAATCAAAGTTATTTAATGACAGTTATACCTATCAATATGATGATACAAATAATTTAATTATATAAACATAAATATTAGTTTACTCAATGACAGTTATACCCTTCAATATGATGATAGAAAAGATTTAGTTATATGAACATAAATCATAGTTATTTTATGACAGTTATACCCTTCAATACGATGATACAAATGATTAACATAAACAAATATAATAGTTTTTTTTAATCAATGGTTATAACAAAAAATTTACAAATGAAAAATTAGCTACCAAAACTATAACTCAGGAATTTATTAACCTTTCCTAATTTTTTAGTGTTAAAATTTGTCATTAAGGGGCTACTTGTTCTCTTTTTATATTAAAAAAAAATTATTGTTTAATCAAAAAATGTGTAAATAAATTCTGTAGAAATAAAAGAAATGCCAAATTTTTTCTGATTTGTTTAATAGGGGCTATTTATGAACCTAGGTTTCAAAATACAAAGGGTAGTATTATGAAGGGAGATTTTAAAATACAACAAAACAGCTTATCCCAATAGTTGCGGTCAGCAACATGAATCCTCTTTAGCCATCTCAATCTATTAAAAAGCATATGTGTATTTGAATCATTCGTTACCAACTCTATCTAAATCCTTTTTGATCTTCCTCTCGCCTTTTTAGATTGTTCACTATGCAACCACCATATCTTCTCACAAGTACCTCCTTGGGTCTTTGTTTTACATGCCCAAAACTGTCATAACATACTTTCTTTTATCTTCTCTTATTAGAGTTATTCATAAAGATTTGGAAAATGATCATTCCCTATCTTATATCTCAGTCTTCCATACATCCATCACATCACTCATTCTATGAATATGTTGCTTCTTTGTTGCCCAATATTTTTCTCCAAAATCATAGTAAGCCCAAATCTTATAAAATTTACCTTTTACTTGAGTGGAATATGTCGATCACATAACACTCTAGAAGTGCCTCCCACTTAAGTCATCCACCTTTTAGTTCTATGACCATATACTCATCAATATCCACCTCTTATATATAATTGATCCCAAACAACGGAAGCATTTACTTTCAAGAATCTCTTTGGTTCTCAATTGTTACCATTGCTTCACACCTGCTACACTTACACTAAAGTAACATAATATATACTCAATCCTAACTCAACTTATTTTGAAGCCTTTTGATTCCAAGGTATCTCTCCATTTTCTACTTTTGCAATTGCTGCCCCTTTAGTTTGGTCTACCAAAACCACACTATTTGCATATAACTTTCACCAAGGCACCTTCCTCTTGGATATGAGCTATCAACTCATCCATGATCGTAGAAAAAGGACAAGGTTTCAAAGCTGACCCCTGATGTAAACCTATCGTGATTGGGAACTCATTTGTTTCACTACCAATTGTTCTCTCATAGTTAGCACTCTCGTATACATGCCCTTAATGATACTGTTGAACCATTTGATATCTATTGTTGTGCCCTTCTCTAACAGCTTGAGCTTTTAGAGTAAGTTGCTATTAACATGGTATAAGAACGGGAGGTCAAGTGATCGAATCCAGGGGTGTATGTTTCTGTGTTTGCCTTAGTGCCCTATATTCTCCCACGGATGTATTGTTCCCGTGCGGAGCCCGCACGTGCAGGAGGGTGTTGAACAATTTGATATCTATTGTTGTGCCCTTCTCTAACAGCTTGAGCTTTTAGAGTTAAGTGGTTATTAACAGATACCAATGTATCTAACTAGTACTCCTTTCCTACCCAAATCCCACCAGATTATATCTCTGGGTACTCCATCATATGGTTTTTATAGATTAATAAAAACCATATGGAGGTCTCTCTTCTCTTTAAACTTCTCCACCTATTGTCCAAGTAAAAAAAGATAGCCTCAAGGATAGACCTCCCTGGCATAAAGCCAAACTGATTTTTTAACACTCGGAATATTTTTCTTATAATCTCATGGTGTTGACTCATAAGCTTGATTCCATGATAACTGGTACAATTTTAGTTGGCTCCTTTTTTCTTATATATAGGTACTATAGTGCCTCTCCTCTAAATATTTGGCATTTTCTTAGTCCTCAAACTTCTAACAAATACTTTGGTCAACCAAAATACACCAATCTCTCCCATGCATTTCCACACTTTTATTGGGATACCATCCAGTCCCGAGGCCTCTCTATTTTTAACTTGGATAAAGCTCCCTTTACTTTGGTACCCTAATCCTACAAACAAAGTAATATTTTCTTGGTCTTGGGTAACGATGTAAATAGCCATGCTAAAGGGATTTTTTGTAACTAAGATATAGCTGAAGGAAGAAAATGAATCCCTTCTTATCATTCTCTTTTGTCCTCTTAGACTCGGCCTGTTTCACGGGAAAGTTTTAGGAAAAAAATATTTTCGTGGAAACCACAATTTCTGCTTGTTTGGTTTATTGGAAAATTTTAAAATTCAGAAATTTATTTTCTGTTATAAGAGTAAAATAACAGAAAACAATTTCCGGAATTTATTGGCAGAAGTTGTTTTCCGTCATTTATTAGGAGACATCGACTAACTCTCTCTCTCTCTCTCCAAAATACAAGATTCTCACAGCATCTTCTCTTCTCCCATTTATGGTTTGTAATATTTATCATGTAAAAAAAGACTGTATTTCTCCATTGAATGTCAAGAATGACAACCCACAAGGCAATTCGTGGATGTAGGCAATTTGCCGAACCACATAAATCGTGTTGTCTTCATTTTCTCTCGAATGATGCCTGTTGGGATCAACGTAGCGCCGTTCGTACAGCTGGTTCATCGGTTTAGGCGGACGATTGGAACACTTCTGAAGCTCAAAAGACCTTATCCAGTCCAAAACCGACCACACCAATAAGAAGAGCAGCACCAGCTGTTTATTTGGGATTAAGCAGTTCGAAGCACCTTGAGCAGCTCGGATTTACCAATTTGGGCATCATAAAAAACCGGTAAATAATTAATATAACAAGCAGTTATTAAATAATATTGATTACTATGAGATGAAAACTGCAAGTAATGTCAATATTTATCAATCTAAATACCAGAAGGTTCGAATAACCTGACTTGCACTGGCCTAAACCAAGGATTGGTCGTTCCAATGCAAGGTTTTCCTTTTCATAAGGTTGAATGGAGTGAAATGGAGGGGAAAAGTCGAGAGAACAGTCATGAATGTTCAGAGAGATCACCACAAAGAAGGTCTTTCTTAGAAATCAAGAGCTCTGAAATTCGAGAGAGGTCATTTTTTTGCACTGCAAGTTCGGGCTTTTATAATGTGGATTCCTTCGGATGTGTTAATATTCGAGTGACAAGTGTCATCACTCGAGTGCCACATAACATGCAAGCTTTACGTGTCATTGCTCGAACGACACATAAGACATGCAAGGATGTGTACCACTCTTTGAATGACACATAAGACTTAGATGTCATTTATTGGATGACATGGAAAGTTTGTGTCATTACTCGAGTGAGATACGTAGGGTCGATGTGATGAACACTTGGCATAATTATGTAAACGTATATTGCATTCTCTGTAGCGAATAGTCCTTGATTTGATGTTGCATACGTAAGATTTGATGGGACTTTCTCTTTGGCCCACCATTCTTGAAGGTCTCTGTATATTCCCCTATATTAAATAAGGAACTCGAGTTTTACAACCTCGAGATATAACTTTTACATTTCCAATGTATGAATATGCTAACTTAATGTAACGGGTTGTTCCCTCAAAATATAGTAATTCGTAGCATCGAATTAGCTACTTCGAATAATGATTTGTAACATCGAATTGATAATTTCGAAATGACGAATTGGCCATCTCGAGGTGGTTAGCCTTTAATTGATTCTTTTGAAGTGATTGATAACAATGAAGTGATGTATTACTCTTTTGGAGTGTCTTTATTGAGAAGTGATTTGTTAGGGTATATTGGGCTCAAGGGGACGTCCTTGAATAGAGGGCCCTCGAAGTGACGAGGGGATATCTCACAAAGGGGGGCCCTCAATCGAGTGCTCGAGGGGATGTCCCTGGATAGGGGGCTCTCGAAGTGACGACAGTATGTCTCACAATGAGAGGCCCTCGATCAAGTGCTCGAGGGGATATCCTGAATAGGGGGTCCTGAAGTGATGAGGGGATGTCCCACGAAGGAGGGTCCTCAATCGAGTGCTCGAGGGGATGTCTCTAGATAGGGGGCCCTTGATTGAGGGGCCCCCTTCACGGGACTTCCCATAGTTACTTCGAGGACCCCTTATTCAGGGACATCCCCTCGAGCACTCGATTGAGGGTCCCCTTCGTAGGACATCCCCTCGTCACTTCGAGGGCCCCATATCCAGGGACATCTCCTTGAGCTTACTATTTCGAAGGCCCAGTCTAATGGGACATCCCCTCGATCCCAATATATATATCCTAATGGATTACCTCTCGAATGAGGACATTTCAGATGAGTAATACAACATTTCAATATTATCAATCACTTCATGGAATCAATTAAAGGCTAGCCACCTCGAGATGGCCAAATTCACCATTGTCCAAAGTAACCAAATCAATGTTACAAATCATTATTTGAAGTGATCAATTCGATGTTATGAATCATTATTCGAATTAACCAATTCGATGATAGGAATTACTACGTTTCAAGGAAACAATCCTTGACATCAAGTTAACATATCTATACACTTGAAATACAAAAGTTATATCTCGAGGTTGTAAAACTTGAGTTTCTTATTCAATATGGGGATAATATACAAAGACCTTCAGGAATGGTGGGCTGGAGAGAAATTCTCGTCGATCTTACGTAAGCAACATCAAATCAAGGGACTATTCACTACAGAGAATGCAATACACGTTTACATGATTATGCCAAATGTTCTTCACATTGACTCCACATGTCACTCGAGTAATGACACTTAAACTTTCCATGTCATCCAAGACATGACGTGTAAGTCTTATGTGTCATTCGAAGAATGGCACACATCCTTGCATGTCATATGTGTCTTTCGGGCAATGCCATGTAAAGCTTGCATGTCTTGTGTGGTACTCGAGTGATAACACTTGTCACTCGAACATTGACATATCTGAGGGAATCTACATTATAAAAGCCCGAACTTCCATTGGAAAGGGCTCGCTCTTGGATTTTTGAGTTTCCTAGATTTCTGAGAAAGACATCCTCTGAAGCTTCTCTGTGGTGATCTCTCTGAAGATTCCTAACTGTTCTCTTGATCTTTCCCCTCTTATTCACCTCATTCAGCCTTCTGAAAAGAAAAAACTTGCATTGGAACGGCCAATCCTTGGTTTACGCCAGTGCAAGTAAGGTTATTCGAACCTATTGGTGTTCAGGTTGGTAAATATTGACATCACTTGCCACTATCACCTCACAATAATTAATATCAGTTATTAACTGCTCATTACATTGATTATTTACCGGTTTGGGTATCACCAGTAATTCGAGAAGCATCAACATAGATATCTATTTTGCAAGACATGCAATCTAAATAGATATTTCTTAGCCCACTCCCATATCATATAATATGAGTTGAGATGGATTGAATACGTACACACGCCAATAACTAACAATTGTACTTGGAAAAATGTATTACAAACAAGAATCACCAGCATCTCAACTTGGATTGCTTATTGCCATTGGAATCGCACTGACCAACTAGAGATGGCAAATATCAATTTTGACCACATTAAGCTCTTAAATTCTATTTTGTTCGTGTTTTTCAAATTGTACCCATGGATACATGTTATATTCTTTTAGGAAAGCCTCGGCTAAACGGATGAAGAGTAATCTACAATCCAACAAGGCATGCATATGTTGTCCAAAAAGGATAGGGAAAGGTATATTCTTTTTAAAGCATCATCAAAACTTGCTTATGTGGTTAAGGATGCAACGTTTTGCTAGCTTAACAATCTAAGTGAGCTGAAAGTTAAGGACACTCCAAGAGAAACAGTAAATGAGGTTAATCAAAAGGATTCAAATCCAAAGTATCAACGTGGTGATTAAAGACAAGAGCAAGATGTTCAATCGGATGATAATTGATAATACAAGTGGGCCCATAATCCTTGGTATTCTAGGATCCAAACAATCATACCACATCAACTCTCCATGAGAAGAATGTTAATCTAAACATTGATCTCACTTATTAACCAAACAATGCAACTACGAGATTCAAATTTTATAGTAATTGCTCCATGAAGTTGTTGTTTCTACTGCCGCAGTGGAACACGCATTGACAATGTAGGAACCTCAAGCCAAATACCTTATTTTGTCAGATGATCCATTGATCAATCAAAGTTTTTGGTTGAAGGTTGTTGATTGAAGAATAAATTGGATAGTGGAAGCGATTGAAGAAAAAAATGTCTGGAGATCAATAGAACACACAAAAACTCCGTCTTTGAAAGAAATGTTTCTTTTTTTATAACTTGGGTGTCCGGGCCTTAGACCCGACTAATCCCAAGTAGGAGGCTTGAGCAGCAACCCATCGCCACGACCTCCCACTTAAATCCGAACCTGCCTAGCTGGGGAATCGAACTTGAGACCGTGCGCCTAACCCACACAA
>JAUPMG010305224.1:0-16574 GCA_031762675.1 Pachysandra terminalis | reverse complement strand
GGTGAGGGTTTTACCCCCACCTCGGCCTTTGAAAGGGGGCGTACCCTATACCAACTCCTTAAGGGAGTGAATCTGATGACGAATTCGCCCATCTCAGGATGAGTTAGGCCCGTGATGAAATGAACCCGAGTCACGTTTCACTGGTTCATACATAGTTGCCTTCTTGTTCCGAGGACGAGTGCATAATACATATCTCTACATCGCCACGTGGCGCCCTGCTATTCGCTCAATTTGAATTTGAAATTTTCCCCATCATCAATACCCGAACCCATTTATAACCTGCCAAACCCAACTCAACCCAACCAGATGCACGCTTTAAATAAAAGTTCCTCCCACCAAACTTAGTCGAGAGCCTAGTGTAAAGCAATCCATTTGCTTCCTTCTGTTCACTCATTATTACTCAGTCCAGGCTAGGGGTGTAAGTTTGGCCCAGCCCGCCCAAAGCTCACCTGACCCAACTCGAATAACAGCTCGAACTTGCATATTTATTTGGGTTCGGATTCCGTCCGAGCTCAAATTTAAGCCTGAAATTCAGTTCGGGCTTAGCTTTATAAATCCTAAAAGCCGGGCCCGGACCGAATAATAATATAAAATATATATATATATTTTTAATTCTTTATATATGAGCCGTTGATGAATGTTAATCCAACGACTCATATTCAATTTATTATGAAAAGAAACCCTATTTGTTAGAATCTCAATTTTTGCAACCCGCCATCACCGATCCACTTGTTGTTCTTCTATGATCTCACACTTGCGGCCTTCCTCATAAAACCTCCACGCACAACATCTGATCTGTTACAGCTCTGGTCATCCATATTTGATCTATAAACCGTGCATTTTCTCCAATCTGATTCGAACAAACCATAGCAGCTTCGGTTCCAACTATTCCATGGCAGCAAGCTCTGATCATCTTATGATGCAAACCGAGTGAACTTCACCTCCGATTTGCAAATTGGTAGCTACGAATTCATCTACTCCGATCTGATCTAAAAAAAAAAACTGAAATCAAGTTTTGTTCATCCTCCTGAAGCAAAACTCTTCATCTGATTTGAAGTGGAGCAGAGCATCAACCGGATTTGAGAGTCAATCGGATTTGAACATCAAACACCAGAGACTTGGTCTCTCTCTCTCTCTCTCTCTCTCTCTCTCTCTCTCACGATCATCTCTGGAAACTGCTTCTTCGTCTTTTTTTTTTGGAGATCATCTCTGGAAGTTAACAGATGTCAATACGGGCTGGCTCGAACCCAACAAATTGAGTTCGGGTTGGGTTCAGGCTGACTTAGTTTGGGTTCAGTTCGGTCCTGGCCGGGTTTGAACTAGCTGATTTCAATTTGGGCCGAGCCCGAACTGGTTGGGACCCAACCCAACCCGCCCTACTTACAGCCCTTGTCCAGGCCCAGTGTAAAGCAATCCATTTGCTTCCTTCTCTTCACTCATTTTTGTTAGTCTACCTTCCACTCTCACGAACTATTTTTTTTTTTTTTGGTAGTAAAGAGTTAGATAGTATGGAACAATTGGGTTTTGACCATGGCCAATGGGTTGGGTAGTATGGAGTAAAGGTGGCAATTGGGTGTGTTCGGGTCCGGTTGATAGGAGTAGTAATGGCTTATCACTCAACTCAAAGTCGGGTTTGGTTGATAGGAATATTAACGGTTTAGCACTCAACTCAAATCCTCCTGTTTAATAAACGGGTTGAAATAACCAAACCTATACCCAATCCACTTTAACCCATTTGACCCGTTACATTTTACTAAATTTTTATTATTGATTTTTAAATATATCATTTAATATCTTGTATAATAAACTTTATTACAAGTTGCAATGAAATTATAATTTAATACTCTTTTTGTTTTTTAATAATCTTATGTAAACAATAATAATGTAATATCTTACAATATTCTACTTTATTTCTCTAATGCTCTAGCCTCTATTAAGTTAGCAACCTAACTCAATCATATAAGAGAGAGATAGTGAGAGGAAAGGAATAGGAAAAATGGGAAATAATTACTTTAAGGTATACTAAAATATTAAAACGTATAATATAATAACCCAATGGGTTAACCCAAATCTGATTTGTTTATTTGCAGGTTGAAAACATTTAACCTAAACTTGACCAGTTGGTTGAAAACTTAATCCCAAACCCGCTAAAACTCGGACAGGTTCAGACGGATTGATGGGCTGGGTTAGAAATTGTTAATATAGAGCCTCTTCAGCTGTCATGGTTATGGAAACCAAGGACTCTACATACTGGGGTGTGACCCAAATACTTGAGATTGGATCAGGCTTTGGGCTTTATGATGGATTCAACCTGAACTAATATCTCAAACAGGAGTTGAACTTATTGGATGGACCAGACCAAACACCACCGTGATATATAGTTGTACCCAATGTACGATACGCCATTTTGGTGAGGATTGCAACCATCCATTTGTACTGATGATCCGACTGTCTAATTTAAACTATTAGACACGTGGTGTGATCTTAGACACCCGCATTTGCTGCATCATATGTATAAAGCAGTTACCTGCTCCCTCCACTATCTCTGGCATGTGAATGCCAAACGGCTTTTTCATTCCTATTAGACCACGTCAGCTACACTGATGGTTTTTTTGGCTTGATGTGACAGGATGGTCATCTCTATCCTAATCTAAGGTTAAACTGCTGGTCAGAGGTTAACCTTTACAGTGAAGGAAACCTTACATGAAGAGACAATTACTATTCACTTTCATCAGGGGCTAACCACCCTGAGCTGGTCAATTCGTCAAGGGTTAGTCACTCGCAAATAGACTAAGGGGTTATGTCTCCTTCGATTGACATAAATAAAGATTTGTCACCTTTAATAGACTCTTGCATTCATTGACTTCAAAGGAGTCCTTATTAAAAGAAGTCCCGAAGTATACTTTAAGGAACACTTACGGATAACGACTTTATTGACTTCGAAGTACCCTCATAAAAGAGTACCTCGAAGGTAGATTATTACCTTTCTCTATACGTCATCTCCGAATGACAGTTATAGACTTGTGGGACTATTGTGTACACTTTACTTGAGAGTACTTTGAAGGACATGCACTTCTCTTACTAATGTCCAGACTAAAGGCATTCAAATTGATCTTTTAACCTAGAACCTTAAAAGATCTCATGATAAAAGTGCCTTACATGGACTATTGATCATGAAAACCGAATTGCTTGCTCATAAGCTTACACAGTAAGGCCTTTACATGAACAAATTCGTTCAATATACTGATCACCTTGTAAGAAGTATAAAGTTACCTCTGTCTCTTTCAAAGGACTATGAATTAAACTTCCAAAAGGAAATCCCTTAGAAAAAGGACAAAAGTTAGAAGAAACAGCTACAAATCCGAATGACTCGTCTTTGTAAAGAAGATTACAATGAACTCCCAATTCTTTACGTGCTAAAACCTCAGCTACTCGTGTATACAACATATCTTATCTGAGCAGGTATGGCGTGATAAGAATGAAACGTTGCTTTATGAAACTTTATGCATGAAACACATGTCATTCAGTTCTTGATCTTCTAGATTTTAAAGCAACCTATCACAGAACAAGTTCACTTGATCGAATGACACCTCACAATTTTCTTCTGGAAATAACTTAACCGCGTTAAGGGCATGTATACTTGGATGTGCATTGCTGCATGGAGATATTTATAAGCTCCTCCCTGGACATTGATCCGATTGACACATGTTCTGGTTAAGGAGGATGCTATTGGTTAATCTATAAATAACAGAGCTTGCCCACGAATCATTTGGAGCATTACTCATAATCTGAATAACTATTGGAACATTGAAAATAACCCATCACCTTCAAGTAAAAACTCATAGATACTTGAAAGACTAAGAGTGATAACTTATTAGAGGAACAAACAAAAGGATTCATGTCATTCAAACACTGAGTTCCCTTGTTCTATGTTGTGCATTCTTATTGACACACCTGACATTTCAGCCTCTTTTTCTTTTTGACTTCGTCTTTGTCTTACTTACAAATCACATTTAGGAAGAACGCTCAAAATAGAACGGTTGCGCGACAGTTTAGTCTATCCTGAGACAAACTCTTTGGACTTTATTTCTGTTGATGCTTTTGTATTAGTGAATTCCAATTTTATTTGAATAAAGAATTCGAATTTGGGATTGTTACAAATTCAGCATCACCAATACTGAATAGATGATTAGAAACAGCACAATCTTGCATACCAATTTCAACATCCGAACCGTGGTTTGATTGCATCAATACACATCCAGTGCACATCCCAGAAGTTGTAAAGCTCTAGTTTGGTGGATTAATTATTAGTTTGTTTATTTGTTCTTCTCCAAATCCCCTTTCAGTTTCTATTACAGAGATCAATCTAAAATTTGCATCAACTTGTAACTTCAATTACCCTTCATCTTTGTTTGAATTATACCACAAAGATTTATATGTATCAAAAGCTTCCCTGTCAAGTAATATTCTTAACTACTGTACTTGTTTGGGCTATGAAAGAAAAGCTTGATAGAAGCAGTAGTAGCATATGGTTTGGAGTGTGGAAGCTGTAGCATTTCATCCACATGTATCAGCCAGCGCACGCTATTCATCCACATGTATCACACATCTAAGCATCTAGAGTATATGGATTAGTGGCGTGCATCCGATGCTACAATTTCCATGCTCTAGACGATATAACCTCAATGTTAATAGGGATCAAGCAATAATAATAAACACAGTAAAAACGAAAATCGAACAATGAACACAGATATAAATGGTTCGGTAAAGCCTATGTCGAAGGGAGAGAAGAACTTTTCATTATGTCAAAAACAAATTAGAGTTACAACTTATACTCCTAATGAATATGAGCCACCCAATATCTCAGATAAACATCTTACATCACCTATTTTGATTTATTACTCTGTGAGTTGACTCGCAGTTTAGATGAAAGTAAACAAGGCAAATAATAGAACTTGCTGAAAACACATTATAATGGATTGTTTTGTTGCTTGCGAGCAGAATGAAATACTTAAATAATGAAAAGAAGCAAAACTTGCTAACAGCTAGATCAATATAATTAGCTGAATAAATCCCCCAAACCTTGAACATATTTGAATTTATTTTAGTACATCTATGGATGGATTTGAAACTAAATTTAATCTGATTCAAATAGAGCCTTTAGGTTATAAGGTTTGACCATGTTTGGTGGGCCACTCCACATTAGCTCTGCCAATTTCTGGTTTGCCCTTTCAGTAGGATGAACAGAATCGAAGAACACATATTCGTTAACATTATCACATAATTGATACTCTTTTATTGCTCTTTTCCCTCCGCAGCTTAAGACTCCCCTGTATGGCCCTATACCACAACATGCATTCTGCCCTTCCTTGAAACCTTCATAACATAATCAAAATTTGTTAAATTTACTTATTAGTAACACAATATTTGCAAGTTGTGCAAGACTTTAATTTGCACCATGAAAGTCGGGAGCACATCCTCTACAGCGGGATGACTACAGCCATCCTTGCAGTGCCATTTAGGAGGTGGCACATGAGGGTACCAAGGGAAAAAGGAGGTACTGGTGGCTTATTCAGGAGGTATCAGGGGAGGGGTACCGATGGCTTATTGAGGGTACCAAGGGAAAAAGGAGGTACTGGTGGCTTATTCAGGAGGTATCAGGGGAGGGGTACCGATGGCTTATTAAGTGGGATACTAAGGAAAGGGGGTACCGATGGCTTATTCAGGAGTACCCTGTACATGTGACACCCTCTGATTGATGCTGTAAGGATGACTAACTATTTCGCTTTAGAGGATATGTAGTCATGAAAGCCCCATTAATCAAATGGTTGCCGTTTGATTGGAGGAATTTTTTGTTAGTTGTTCTATAAAGAATGAATTTGTAATAGTCATCTCTGACATACCATATTTGGTTGGATGCTTCATTAACTGGCTTAGAGAAGTGTAGGAATTCGGATTTGAATACTTGAATCCTTCCAACTGTCTCTCTAGATCCTTGAGGCGTTTTGATAGAATTCTGTTATGTAGTCGTGCTATTGCTGAAGCTTCTTCTATGCATCCGCCATTCTTTTCCTGCTTTAGTACCTTCATGCCAGGTAGGCAACCCAAAGGTCCCATGCTAATGAAACCGAATTTTCTTCCTCCGCTACTATATAACTCCTGCCAAAACAATTTAAGATGAAATCTAGATATTTGTTTCGCTGTAATGTTAAGTAAGTGATTGCATGAGGTAAAAAAGATACTTTGATTGCAGTGGTCAAGTTGCCGATCACCATTGCTACGTATTCTGTTTGAGAGTATGATTCGTAAACGTTGGAGTTGGTGATGTAGGGGATCATGTAATCGTTGCTTCCAATGCTGATCAAATATACTGCTTTTGAAAGCATTTTCTTGGCTTCGAGATTGCCTAACTTGTGCCTCATCCATCTCTCTAACTTCTTAAAATAGCTCACCTGCATATTAAGATCTATTGCCTGACAAGTGAAAGATATATAGATAGTTAAAAAGAACTCTACAAATGAAATGTTGCTGAATGTGATCTTTGTACCCTCCGTGCTGTTAGGAGACTGATGCTATGAGGCATTCGGGAAGTATTAATGATCTCAAATTTTTAAGGAGTCTAAGGGTATAATAGTAATTTTACTTTTTATTATGTTTAGCCCTAACTACAAGGTATTTATCATACTTTTCGTGACAGCTCTCTATAACATTTTTTTTCCTAACGTTTGGAGAATAATAGCATCTAGTGTGCATCGGTGGACGTAAGCACTATTTACCGAACCACGTAAATCTGTGTCGTGTGTTTGATTTCTTCTTCATCCCGTTTATCTTTCTCTCTTAACACTCCATTGTTTCCATGAATGATTACCTACCAGTCCTCGAAATGTTTCAACCAAAGCTCCTGCTCCAGAAGAAGCAAAATTTGCCCCATTTACAAATTGATGGAAACCACCGGGTTGTAGAAACGTTGGAATCAATGGTAGCTTTGCATACTCCGCTGCAATCGGAGATGAAAAGTGGCACAAAATTAGACAAATTTAAACGGTTAGATGTACACTTATAGAAGATGACATATATTTGTTCTTACTGATAAAATCAGTGATCAAACGGCCATCGGAAAACCGGCCAGTGGGGTAGTTGAAGAAGGTCTCTCCATAAGGCCAAAAGTTTGCCTGGACGTCAGTGGTAGTGTTGATATAGTTATTGTTCCCGGGATCAAAAAGCGAGTCACCGAAGACGAAGAAGGCGGCATGGTTTTCCTGATGCTGAAAATGACCAGCACGGCTAGTTTGAATTGAAAGGATTGAAAAGAGGACCCAAACACAGAAAAAGGAGCTTAAGCTTGCCATTAGAAGCTTTGTAGTTGATATTGATCTCTTCTTCAATGTGGCTGGTTTATGTGTTGCTTGTATTTATATGTTCTTGTTTTTGTAAGCATTGATAAAAGACAACTGATAGAAGTTTTTTTACTATGTTCCAATGTGAGGAATGTTCATAGAAAGAGCCATTCAAACTCAATTAACTATCTTCTATAAAAAGCTTGAGGTTGTTTACATCAAAGAAACTGATACTACAAAGGACGGAATAAAATACAAAATAAAGAACCAAGATATACTTACAATAGTTGTCTTTACCCAATTAAAAACCAGAAAACTTACATGGGAATGGATCGTCTGCTGTTAGCCACCCTACCCACTATCTCAAACACTCCAATTAGTGTGGCTTTATGTTCACAAAGGTTCATTTATAGTAAGAACCAAGGTTCATTCATAGTAAGAACTAACGCGAGAGCATATTGTCTGGCATGTTGGTGTTTGCATGCCACACTTGTAGATGTTCTCACGGATGCACATCACCCATCCACATGCTCCAGACATATAGATGCATAGCGTGCATCCACTTAAGCATGTGCATGCATACACATTCCGATCCATGGAGCACCACCAGGCTCTAGACTATATATTTCCAGAACTAACCTATTTTAATATTTGCTGCAAGTTACTTTAGGAGAATAGCCCACAGTAAGCACGACGCATCGAGAAAGATTTTGCTTTTTAAAATCATCCACCAGAACTAACCTATTTTAATATTTGCTGCAAGTAACTTTATAAATTTGTAAGGAATGCATCAATCATGTCCCCGATGGATAGACAATTTTCAGTACAAACAGTCCTAGGTCTTGGCAACATCCCCTTGTTCGAGGATTAATCGGATATACTGGACTAGGAGTCCGGGTTTAAGTTTGAATATTGACCCACTACTGGGGTCAGGCTTGGAAGTACCGATTAGATGAGAGCATTTTGTCTGGTCCCAAAATGGTGGATGATTAACTAAAGCATGCGTGTTTCTACGACACATATTTAGATGATCTTGTCTTTTAGTGATGAGGTGGGGAGACACATATTTAGATGATCTTGTCTTTTAGTGATGAGGTGGGGAGCAACGTAGACGCGTAACGAAAATTCATGCACGCTCTAACCGATAGTCCAGCTTCGTGGACTAGACGAAATGCTCTCATCATTTATATGAGGTCAAGCGTAAGATCTAGGCTTGGGTTGCACCTTTAGAAGGGCCTAATGGTTGGTCGTTGGATCTTGGTTGCATTTATAAGGGCAATGGTGTTGGGTATTTAATCTCCTCTTTGATATAATCTATATTTATATATTTGTGTGTGTATTGAGTCCCTGCACTGGAATATTATTTCTCAAAATTGAAAAAGAGTTTACTAAAGAAAATACAAAATGGAAAGATAAAGATAGCAAGTTTTTTCATTGAGCGTAAGATCTAGGCTCGGGTTGCACCTTTAGAGGGGCCTAAAGGTTGGTCGTTGGATCTTGGTTGCATTTATAAGGGCAATGGAAAATTGAAAAAGAGTTTACTAAAGAAAATACAAAATGGAAAGATCCCGGCTTGTACTAATGGATAAGCATTCATTGGATAAGTTGCACAATGGGAGCACTTAATCCGCAGCAACAATAAACTGCTTATTTGAAGCGTTTGATAAATATATTTATTGAAGTGCTTATTAAAGTTTAGGGATAAAATATATATTACAAAAATATTAGTAAAGTTTAGATATAACATTAATTTAAGTGCTTATAAAATTTTAGGGGTAAAATAGATATTTTAAACATATTACTAAAATTGTGAAATAATTTAATGCATACGAGCTTGGGAGAAGTTGCTCTCAATAGCTTTTCTTTATGAGTAGCCTTCCTCTACTGCTTATGGGTAAGTACTTACCTATAAGCACTACCAAACATATTTAAGTTTAAAAACTGCTCATATAAGCTATAAACTGCAACAAGTACTTAGAGCAGCCGGGTCAAATGCAGCCTGAGAGAAGGAATGCCACTTCCAAAACCATTTTATATGTTTTCATGCCATATAAATGTTATTTAAATTTGTAGTTAAGGACAAATACATTTAAATTTTTAGTTAAGGACAAATATAGGAGCATTAGTAGGAAGTGAAAACATATAATGAATGAATCTACCCCATTAGATATCCACAAAAATTTCACTTTTAGCAGCAGTCAGAAACCGCCGCTAAAACAAAAGGAACTGCTAGTAAAATCACATGACGTTTGAAAACCGTCAATAAAGTAGTGTGAGGGATAAATTAGCGGTGGTTTTATGATCGCCGCTAAAGATTGTTTAATTAAAAAATAAAATAAAATTTTAGCGCAACCCATTTGGGCTGTTGCACTGTCACGCGCCCCATGGGGGCAGCTATGCTGCACTCATGGTTTCAAGGATCAATCCGGATTGGCCGATCCGGATCAGTATCGACCAGGACCGATCCGATCTCAAAACATGATGCAACAATTGTATCGTGAGGCTTTGGATCGGACCGGTCCAACCGATACCGATTCGGACCAGTCTAGTGATTGGATCAGTCGATCCAACCGATCTCTAATTTTTTTTTTAATTTATAAAATAAATGATCCAACTGGTATTAACCTGGATCGATCCGATACTGACCGGTATCGCCGGTTTGACACTGGTATCGCAGCATTTGGCCTAGCTTATATAAATGCTTATTTCAATTTATAGCTTATAAAAGAACTTTTTAAAATTAGAAGTGTGTTTGGTGATACTTAATGGGTAAGTGTTTACCCATAAGCAATAGAGGAAGGTTACCCACATTAAGAGAAGCTGTCAAGAGCAACTTCTATTATCACTTTTGCGGGAAGCTATTTCTAAACTATCATATTTTTATGATATCTATTTTACCCCAAAACTTTCATAAGCACTTAAATAAATGTTGTTTCTAAACTTTGATAATATTTTTATAATACCTATTTTACCCCTAAACTTTTACAAGCACTTAAATAAATGTATCTACCAAACGCTATTCTCTTCAAGTAAGCAGTTTATTGTTGCTGTGGATATATAAGTATTCTCATTGAGCCACTTATCCAATGAGTGCTTATATGATTAGAACTGATTTTTATCATATATATGTATTATACATGATATATAAAACATTGTATTATATATATATATAAGTAATTCTAAAAAGTTATATTAAACTGACCTAACTTGACCCAACCCGAACCGAAACTACAATTTGGGTTGGGTTGGTTTGAGTTTCTGGTTTCCCATTTCAATTGGGTTCGGTTTTTGAGTTGGGAAGTTCGTTTCTCAATGGGGTTTGGTTTGATTTTGGGTTAACCTTCACTAATGTTGGTTTGGTTTTGGGTTGACATCAACCCGAACCAAACCGAACCGAGTTGTACCCCCATTCCTTACCACTTACGCAGGAAATGGTTTCTAAACATTAATTATACTTTTAAAATGATACCTTAAACCTTGATACTAAGTTTACAAACTGAACCGAGTTGTACCCCTACTCCTTACCAGTTATGCGGAAATGGTTTCTAAACATTAATGATACTTTTAAAATGATACCTTTAACCTTGATACTAAGTTTATAAAAATGATATTTTTATCTTTAAATTTTAAGAAAATTTCTCTGAGTTTGTTTTCATAAGCACCAATAACACTTATTTGTGAAGTGGTTTCTAAACATCAATGACACTTTTAACCTTGAATACAATACTAAGTTTTTAAAAATGATTTTTTTATCTCTAAATTTTAAGAAAATTACCTTAAACACAATACTAAATATTTGACAATAACATTTTTATCCTTAAATTTTGAGAAAAGTTGCATGATTTTATCTTATTAAGTAATTTAAATTATCTTTATAATCAAACACATGTTTTTTTCAAACAAAGCAATTTATTGATGTGGATAATTTTCCTAAAGAGTCACTTATCCAATGAGTGCTTATCTAAAGCACAGCTGGCGCAAACGCAACCAAAAGTCTGATCCAACAACAGGCAACCACTTGAGAACCATTAGAATGGATCTTACCCCGGGCCCTAAGACATTCTTGGCTAAGAATGTTTATCACCAGGCAATAATTTAAAATAAATAGATATCTGTTATATATATATATACACACACTTTTGTGAAATGTTAAAACGGCAACACATCACACTTGCAACCTAGTGAAAAATAAAAAAAACCTAGTGAAAAGGCATAAATTATAAATATGAATGAAAATCAATGAACTAAAAGACAATTTTCTTTTTGTTTTTAGCGGGGTTGCAAATAGAGGTGGCAATTGGACGGTTTGGGTAAGGTTGGTATGGGTATTAACGGCTTAGCACTCAATCTAAACCTGCTCGTTTAATAAACGGATTGAAATAATCAAATCCGCACCCAATCCACCTTAACCCATTTGACTCATTTTAACCCTTTTTAGTTTTACTAAATTTGTTATTATTTATTTTTAAATTCTTCATCTAATGTCTTGTTTGCAATGATATTGTAATCTAATACTTATTTTTTTTTTCTATAATCTTATTTAATCTCAGGTAAACAATAATAATGCAATATACAGTATAATATTCTACTTAGTAATACTCTAACCTCTTGTAACCGAGCTCATATAAGAGAGGAAAGGAAGAGAAAAAATGGGAAAAAAAGTTATCTTATATCCCTTACATTATGTATATGTGTGCATATATACATAATATAACATGACGGGTCATAGGGGCTAACTCAAACCCCACCCGTTTATTTGCGGGTCGAAAATCCTCAACCCAAAACTGCTCACAAGTTGAGAACTTAAATCCAAACCCGTTAAAACCTAGGCGGATTTGGGTAGGTTGGGACGAGTCGACGGGTTGGGTTGGAAATTGCTGGCTCTAGTTGCAAAGCCCTTCTAAAAGTCCTAGTATCTTTTTTCTTGTTTTTCCCTTTTTTAGGAAAAAAAAAAAAACTTTGTGGAACGAGGTAGAATGCACCGGCCATCGTGGACCACGGCGTTAATTATCAAATCCAGAGAAAGTAAACTTTGTGGAAATTGCTGGCTCTAGTTGTATATGTGTGTGTTGGGGTTTATAAAAGGAGATGGGGTGGTGACGAAAGAGTTGCAAGGAAACCTATCCGCCACTGTCCTTTGCTTGCCTATATATTTTGTTAGCATGGCCATAGCTCTGTTGCTAGAAGCTTTGTTAGTTATCTTGTTTTGTTTGTTCATTAGAGTTGTCTTCGTATCCATCTCATGCTACTGGTTTACTCCTAGACATATCAAAAAATTCATGGAAAAACAAGGAGTTCATGGCCCTAAACCAAGGTTTCTAGTCGGGAACCTAATGGACATGGCCTCCCTTGTCTCAACCACCACCTCAAACGACATGGACTCGATCCACCATGACATTGTCGGCCGGCTTTTGCCTCATTACGTCGCCTGGTCTAAACTATATGGTAAAAGGTTTATATATTGGGTAGGAAGTGAGCCAAGGATGTGCTTGACTGAGACAGAGATGATCAAAGAACTACTCTCCAAGTACAGTAACATCTCAGGCAAGTCTTGGCTACAGCAACAAGGAACTAAACATTTCATTGGACGAGGCTTGTTAATGGCTAATGGAAATGACTGGTACCGGCAACGCCACATCGTCGCTCCGGCATTCATGCCTGACAAGCTTAAGGTATGGAGTATGGAATATGGATAGGATTTACTTGACTAGATTCATCCAATTTTTCTTTTTTTACTCTAAATCTTATGAATGGATGCCTTTTTTTTATCTAGAGTTATTTGGGGTACATGGTGGAATGCACTAAACAGATGCTCCAATCACTAGATGCTATAGTAGAATCGGGCGAAACTGAGGTTGAAATTGGTGAGTTCATGAGTCGACTCACCGTTGATATCATATCTAGGACTGAATTTGATTGTAGCTATGAGAAAGGGAAGCAGATTTTCCATCTCCTTACCTTGTTACAACATCTCTGTGCTCAATCAAGCCGCCATTTATGCTTCCCCGGTAGCCGGTTCTTTCCTAGCAAATTCAATAGAGAGATCAAGTCATTGAAGATGGAGGTGGAGAGACTTCTAATGGAGATAATTCAAAGCAGAAAGGACTGTGTTGAGATTGGTAGGAGCACATTTTATGGAAATGACTTACTGGGTATGCTTCTTGCTGGGACCCAGAAGAAGAAACTGAGCGGATTGAACGCTAACCTTCAGCTGATCATGGATGAATGTAAGACCTTCTTCTTCACTGGACATGACACCACAGCTCTGCTATTGACATGGACTACCATGCTCCTTGCAACCAATCCTACTTGGCAAGACAAGGTCCGTGCCGAGGTGTTCGAGGTGTGCAAAGGCGAAATTCCCTCCATAGATCAAGTCTCCAAGCTCCCCTTGGTAAGCAAAAACCTAATTTCCATGAGACTACAATTATTTATACAGAACAATAATTTTTATTTGTGTTTTCTTTGATTTTGCAGCTAAGTATGGTGATCAATGAATCCCTTAGGCTGTATCCACCAGCTTCCCTTCTCCCTCGTATGGCATTTGAGGATATCAAATTGGGTGACCTTCATATACCCAAGGGGCTTTCAATTTGGATCCCAGTACTTGCAATTCATCACAGTGAGGAATTGTGGGGGAAAGATGTACATGAATTCAACCCGGAGAGATTTGCCGGGAAGTCGTTCACACTCAACCGGCATTTCATGCCGTTTGCGACAGGGCCTCGGAATTGCGTAGGACAGGCCTTTGCTTTGATGGAAGCTAAGATCATATTGGGCATGTTAATCTCGCGATTTCGCTTCACCATATCGAAGAATTATCGTCACGCTCCTGTCGTTGTCCTAACTCTGAAACCTAAATATGGTGTTCAAATCTGCTTGAAACCACTTAATCCCTTAACTAGTACTAGTCAAGTGATACGAAACTGAATTTTGTTCTTCTTGAGGTGTATGAGGTTGTGAAGAGGAATCAATAGGGAAACATAATTTTTGCAAACTTGTTTACGTGAAAGCAGCATTAACCAAAGAAATGATCTTAAGAGACCTATAAATAATAATCCTAATACCTTTCAATTTGCAGAAGATGATTGTTTTCTTGTTTTCTTTTTTTTTTTTTCTCAAAAAAGGTTCTGGTTCTCAAGATCTGTTGATCGGGATCAAGCAATAATAATAAAAAGTAAAAATAAAGATCAAACAATGCACACAGAAATATGTAATTCGGCAAAGCCTACGTTCGCGGGAGAGAAGAAGTTTTTAACTTTAACGAATTAGGTTACAACTTATACTCCTATTCAATATATGAGACAAATCTCCAATATACCCTTAATGTACCGCAGGGGCTCTACACCCTACAACAAGTTACTCATGACTCAGAGAGGGGCCTCTACCCATAGTGCTTCACTCCGCCCCATGGGACCCTCCTTCGGATCTAGACACTATTGAATATGAGCCATCCACTATCTCTAACAAGATCCTATAAAACCAATATCTATAATTTGAGAAAGATTGAGATCGTGAAGAGTCAATCAGTCATAGATGGTATGATGCTTTGTGAGACAAAATATTAACTTGGACAGGGGGATGACCATGCCTTTCTCCTTATATAATGACGCCCTTATCAGCCATTCCATACTTTCCTTTTGGAAGCGCTTTGAATCAAAGCCACCGACTTAAAATTGTGCTTGGTGAGAAAAATTATATAAAATTACGATCTTATACATAATTTCAAGTTAGATGGATCTTTTCAAAGAATGTAATAAAAATGAAGGTAAATTTTTCAAATAAAAATTTTAATAGGAGTGTAGTTAGATCGGTTTGATTTAGTTTAGTGGCTAAACCAAAATAAAACTGAAATATACAATACACTAAACCGGAAACCGAATTGATCCAAAATTAAAATTGATTTATAAAATTGAAAATCAAACCGATGACTTAAACCGAAAACCGAATCAAACCGAAGTAAAAATGAAAAAGACACTTGATTTGTTGGTGTGAATTGTGGTGCCACTTTCTTTGGCCATTTTCATCTTATTTCATATTTTATCGGAAACCGCATTTCTTTCTGAGAAAAGGAAGTTTTAGGAGAAACGTTCTTTGACGCGGCTGTGATTGCATCATGATCATTAATATCAATCTAGCTTCTAGCATACTATATAGATATAATATATATCATGGATAACTATGACATCACGCTTATGCCTTCTTCCACATCATTTTAAAAGTTACGTACGATTCATATCTAAACGTACAGAGAAAGAGAGATTATCCTACGATGATCTTTATTAGAAACTTTTACAAGTGGGTTCGATGGTGCAAAAAGTATTTGGCCTGGTGGCTATAATGGGGTCCTGTTCTGCTCTTTGGAAGAACTTGACGCAAAATCAAAATGAGTTTTAGCTGAAGTTGGGAAAGGAAAAAAAAAAATTTTAAGTCTCAACCATAGTTTAGCTGAAGTTTTAGAAAATTTTGGTGTCGGATGTGTCAAACGAAATACAAAATGTAGTTTTTTTAGATTGAATTATTTTTGCAAAATAAATGACTGAAATGGTCGAATTTTCGGCGAAATATTTGTACTTTGCCTAAATTTATTTCACCCGAAATCTTCACTTTATCATCGGAATTTTTGGTCAAAATTTTGGATGAAAAAAATCATAAAATCTGATTAATATTTATATAGCTGTATTTACAACTCTATACATAACATCAAATTCTCATTCTTTTCACTATTAGGGAGGCGTTGTTATTGGGTACTTTATTTTATTAATTATTATATATAATAAATATTATTACTAATTTTTTTTTGCTTATACAGGTACACAAATGGATTTCGTACCCACACAAATTAGAGGAAATCAAGAAATAAAATTTAAAATTTAAGTTTAAACTTTCACATATTTTGATTTCATTTGTACCTCCGAAATCCTTGATATTTCCGAAATTTTAAACTATGGTCTCAAATGACCTTGGATACTTGCATTGATATAAATCATATAATATGACCTAATCCCCCCACAATATATATAAAAAAAAACTTAGAATTGACGATGATGGTTTGTGCTAGGGGTGTAAACGGGCCAAGCCTTGTCGAGCTCGGCTCGGGCTCGTAAAATCTGGACAAGGCTCTGGCTCGGCAAAAAATTTTGAGCTTAGGCTCGACTCGGGCTCGCTATTTTTTCAAGGCTCAGGCTCGGCTCGCAAAAGCTCGGCTCGTTAAAAGCATGGAAAAAAAAAACAATT
>JAUPMG010305185.1:0-16575 GCA_031762675.1 Pachysandra terminalis | reverse complement strand
TTGTAGAGAGGCAGAGGAAACTCTTGATCATCTTTTTCTTCATTGTGTTGTGGCAGTCGAGATTTGGAGTTTCTTCTCGAGGAGTATCGGGAGATTGTGGGTTATGCCGGCCCGTATCTTCCAGTTGCATGTGAAGTTTTTTGGGGTTGGTTAGAGGGGTCGCATTTTTTACTGTTTGTTTTTCCAGGCTATCCTTTGGCACATTTGGAAAGAGCGGAATTAGAGGATCTTCCAGGAGTCCTATTCCTTGACGTCGAGCGTGATTGAGGGTATAGTGGTGGCAGTTGCTTCTTGGGCCTCTGTGAGGCCGCAGTTCGCTGGGATTTCGATGGTAAATATCAAGAGAGAGTGGTACTGGATTGCTGTGAGTGACTTCGCCCCGGTGGTGTCGTTTCCTGTGTGGAGTCCCCCGCCGATTGGAAAAGTGAAGGTCAACTTTGCTGGGGTTTTTTTGGATTCTTCTGGCATTGGTGGTGTGTTCAGAGATAATGAGGGGGCCTATTTGTTTGCCTTCTTTGGTCCTTCAGCTTGTGGGGAGTTGGTGAGGTCTGCTTTGGTGGCTTTAGTGACCGGTTTGAGATTAGCTCGGGCACATGTTTTTTGTGATTTGATTGTGGAGAGCTCATTGGATGCTATTATTGACGGGATGGGGAGACCTGAGCTATGTGCCTGGAGATTTGTTCACCTTTTTTGTCTGGCTTGGTCTTTGAGCAGGGATATGCACATCTCGTTCCATCTTGTGTCTCAAGGGGCCAACTCGGTGGCGGAAACCTTGGCTAGGAGAGGTGTGGAGAGGGTTTCGATGTTTGAGGAGGTTCCTTCTCTAGAGATGATGCAGGAGGATTGATTTGATGAGTAATGTAGGGTTGTTCTTGCGGTGATTTTGTCGGTTGTAGTGGGTGGTTTTGACTATGTATTTTGGTTTTTTGCCCCGTGGATGAGACTAGTCTCTTGTGCATGTGTGCTTGTTTTTCTCCCATTTCCTTGATTATTTATATAATTCATCATTTATCAAAAAAAAAAATCCTCTCCCTCCAAATAGACTACATCACTGCGAAGGCCAAGTGCATATACATTAGGCGACTCCTTATCCCCAAACTGTGGAATCTTCACTATGGATCGCACTCCATCGACATCGAGAATACAACGATTCATCTCCCTCCAAATAGATTACATAACCACGAAGGGCAAGTCAGTATACATTAGGCAACCCCTCACCCCAAACTGTGGAATCTCTATTGACTCAAGAAGACATCGATGAAAGTAAGTCAGACCCATACCTCAGAAACCACAATCACTGTATAATGAATGAATAAGTGATTAATGGATTCACTCTGTCTCATACACATGAAACATACATGGGGGGGGATGAGGTTAGGAATTTTCTCCTCCATTGGAGCTTTTCTGCGGTGCTGATTCTATAGAACACAGTAGTCTAAACAGATGTTCTAACTTTAGGAGGCATATGATTTTTCCAGACTAAGCTAGGGGAAAATAGTGGAGGTACAGAATCCCTATTCATCCTTCCTAATAGTTATAGCACTAAAGAAGGACTTGGTGGAAAAAGGAACCATTGGGATGGAGACACCAGGTATGAGAATCAGGCACATTTTGGTCAATGAATAACTCCTTTAGAGACTTAAAGAGTGACCCTAACAAATCAGCCGGCCTTGGGTCACGACAAAAAGGAAGCTTCCAAACCAACCTCTCAGAAGACCATGAAACTACTTCATTAACCCAAGCTTTTTGCCAAAACACTAGTCCATGGACATGAGGAAACCGGGATGCTAGAGTCTGATCCCCCCGCTACAAATCCAACCAGAACCGAATATTGAAACTATACCCCAAACCTAAATGCATGTAAAGAGAGAAAGAAGGAACCAACTGGGATATGGCTTTCCACGGATTACCACTAATAGGCTTTTCCTTTGGGTTTAGATCCCAACCATTTTCATGTTTGCTTATTTACTTGCAATCATTTTGGACCACATGTTCTCATTGTCCATCCTAAATCTCCACATCCACTTATCCTTGTGCCAAGTTACGAGTAATGTTGTTTTCCAAGTTCATGCCCCCTTTTCTTTAGCCTTGCACACCTCTCTTCAACTTATGAAGTGATCCTTTTTCACTCCCACCGTCCCAAAGAAAATCCCGATGGAGTCTCTCAATTTTAATAACCACCTTATCCTTACAAAAGATGGAGAGGTAATAAACCAGGAGGTTGGCCAGAGAGGATTGAATAAGAGTAGCACACCAACCAAAGGATAGGTAAAACCTCTCTTTTAAGATGCAAGTCTCCTCTCTATTTTCTCAATCATTGAGCACCACTCTAATCTCTTATGGTTGTCCCCTATCGGCCAATCTAGATACTTAAGAGGCTACTTTTCTAACCCACAACCCAAGACCCAAGCACAATCCCGTAGAGTGTTCTGATCTACATGGATGCCTAAGTGACTGCTTTAGCGAGGTTCACTTTTGGCCCTGACACCATCTCAAAGCCTCAGAATACACTTTACCCAAAAGATCTGGTCAATAGAAGCCTGAAGGAACATAGTTGTGTCATCTGCAAACTGGAAATGTGAGACAGGAACTCGTTCCTTACCCACCCTAAAACCTTTCACAAACCCCCTCTCTTCTGCTCTATCAAGAAACCGGCTAAGGAAGTCATTCATTAGGGTAAAAAGGAAGGTTGAAAGGGTATCCCCCTGGCGAAGGCCTCTAGAAGGGAAGAAACCAGCCACATTCTCATTCAAGAGAAACAAAAAGTTGACATTCCCAAGACACCCTCATACATTTCTGCCACCTCACCCTGAAACCTTCCCACATAAGCACCAAATCCAAGTCCCATTCCACTCTCTCGTAAGCCGTTTCTTTGTCTGATTGAGACAATACATTAAGAAACCATCAACAAATTTATCCCACTTAATTAGGATCTGCAACACGGTTCGTGTTCTGCCATCCAAATCTACTACATCTTTGGTCAGATTCTTTATTCAAATTTTTTTTTATCAACTCCATCCAAGTCTTTTTCTGTCTTTCTCTAGTCCTTTTAGATCCTTCAACATGCACACTCTTGCATATTCTCACAGGAACCTCCCTAGGCCCCCTTTCAACATGCCTAAACCATCTTAACGTACTTTATTTTATCTCTTATAGAGGTTGCTTCCTTCTAGACTCTCTTAGGTATTTTTGTTTCTTATCTTTACTTGTCTTTCCTCACCTCCATCTCAACATTGTCATGTCAGCTAAATTCACTATATGAATATGTTGCTTCTTTCACTATTTGTTGGCTTGTTGCTTAACATTATACTCCATATATCTTAATAGGTATAATAGCTCTTTTTATGAATTGGCTTTTAGCTTGAGTGGAATACTTTAATCACATAACTTTGCCAATGTCGTTCTGAATTACTATATCTTTTGTGCATTGCCAACATTGTTTCATTTAAACCAATATGAAATCTAAATAATGGCCGGATGTTCATGCCCGATTAGGGGTGGCAATGGGCTGGGTGACCTGCCCGGCCCAATCAGCCTGGCCGTATATTTGGACGGACTTGGGCAAGGGTTAGTAGCTTGTAGGGCCGGGCCGGGCTGAAAATTAAGACCCGATTAGTTTTTTGGGCATGCCTTGGGTTTATATTAGATTAGCCCGGCCCGAGGATGTGAAGACTGATAACAAGTAATATATAAATTTCACTTACGCTCATCGTCATCCTATGGCTGTGATTTAGTGGTGAGAACACATTCTGCCTGTGGAGACTTGGTTTCAGTTCTTTGTAGCAACAAGGTAGTAATAATTTTGCTCTGTTTGGGAAAACATGGGTGGGCTCGGGCTTGGCAAATGATACAATGGGCGGGCTTGGGCAAACATTGTTAAGCCTGAAGCTCGGGCCGGGCTGGGCTCGGGTCAATAAAAGTGCTCTTATATTTAGAGTATGGCCCGACCTGTTGCCACCCCTGTACCCGATACAATACCAGTCCATGAAACCATGATTACCAGTTCCCAAGCTAGGGGGTGAAGGAGGGTTATGTAAATTGTATGGTTGGCAGCTGGTGTAAAAGTTTGCTAAATTCTTAAGAGATTGACATCAGGCATTATTCTGATTGAAATAGCAATGCTTTGTTAATTTAGAACTTGCTGAATTCATATTCTTTTTCTGTAGAAAGAAAGTTGAGTGTCCCAGAGGACATTAATGATGCTTCAAATTGCATATGAATGTAGAATGATATCAGTTTTCTTCTCTTTGACCCAAACCTTTTCATTAGAGCTAGTCCTTGATCTGATAGTAGTTACTCTTGGAAACTCTTGTTGATGTTTTAACTCGTGCTGTATCAAGATTAACATGCATAAAAAATGGGAGGAGTTGATCACTGTTTCCTCATTGTGCAGCAAGAAGATATCCGAAACTATATTGACGATTCCATAAAACATGGTGTTCAACTTTCAGCATTTCGTAAAGAACGCATTGGAGGCGATTCACATGGAATTTCATACTGGTAACCAATTTAAGCACGTGTTTGATAAATTATAGCCACACTGCACAAGTTACATTGTGTGCCAGACCTTGTTAATGTGACACCATATGTAATCTGCTTTAGTGAATATCTTATTTCTTGTTGAGACAGTTGACAGAATTCTTTATTTGCATTTTTATATAATATTGCTTTGATAAATAAATAAGATGAAAGGTTTTTGTGTATTATGCTTGTCATGTAGTATGAACTCACCAGCCTTTGTCTTTGATGTAGGTATGAAGACGATCCCATCATTGGTCATCGGTTGTACAGGGAGATCAGAAAAGTTGAGGTGAAGAAGATGAAGGCAAAGGGGGTTTCATCCCTTCCTTGTGTGTCATGCCAGTGGGAAACAGTTGCAACTAATTTCGATGAATTTCAAGATGTTTCTGTAAGTTTCCGTTCTGGTATTTAGTACCATAATGTATGGAGATGCATATGTTCTTGAGAGAAGTTTGTCAATTTTGTGCTACTGGTGTGATGCTATGTTGCACTGATACCTTTTTAACTTAAATTGTTTAGAAATTATTTACTGTGATATAACAATTTTAATTTATTATAGATAAGATCCTATTATGAAATATATTATACTGGGACCTGGCTAAAGGTGAGATAGCTTGCAGCTGTATGTTTGTATCTTGCTTCACCTGCTAAAAGTGCATATGTTAATCATTAAGTTACACATTTTCTTATGGTACAACACTATTATTTGTTTGTTTAATTGCTCAACATATGATTTTATGGGTGGGCAATTCTAAAAGGATGTGAGGCTAACAAAAATAGTTTACTAGGTTAGTTTTTCAATTGCTACACTGTTATTGGCTAGCTTAATTGCTCAACATATGCTTTCCATGTGGGTGATTCTAAATGGGTTTGTGGCTAACAAAAATATTAGCATACCAGCATTTCACATATAACACTGTTACTGTTATTGGTTGACATAATGATTCAGCCCTAAGTTACTAGAGCTCAAAGCAAGTGCGAGAGCGCCATTTTAGAGTGTCATGAGATTTAGAGCGTCTCCGGCAGCGTTGACAATGTCAGCCATTTTTGGTATGAGCGACTCGAAATCAGGGTGTAAATCGTTTTACCCTGATTTCGGCAACATGGGGGAAAAATTTCAATTTTTTTTCTTTTTACAGCTTACAGACCCGACAGCATGTAAGTTAACCCCCCCCCTCAAGTAATGACTTTTAATGTGTAGGCATTTATTTTTGCATTTTTTGATTATTTGGATGCATTTAGGCCTTAATTAGATATGATTAAAGTTTGGGACCAAAAATCCATCAAAAACCCGTGGTTTCCCCACATTTCCCTGACATTTCTCCTTTTTTACACCATGTCGCCGTTGTCACCTGGCGATATCAACATCGTAAACCTTGGTCTCTAGAGCATATAACCATATATTACATAGACCTTAAATATGATTATTTTTGGTAAGTCAGTGTATACAATGTCGCGACACAAAATCAGGGTATAAGTTGTTTTACCCGAGTTTTGGCTACATGGGGGAAAAAATTTCAATTTTTTTTCGATATTTCCCCCATGTCTCTCGTCATGGGCGACATGTCGGGACATGGGGGAAATTTTTCAATTTTTTTTTTGAAATTTTTTTAAAAAATTAAAAAACTGTTAGACATTTGTTTTTGCATTTTTTGTTGTATTTAGACACTACTTAGGGTTGTTTAAAACTTGGGGTGAAAACCAATCAAGAACCCCACTTTTCCCCCATATTTCCCTTTTCCCCCTCATGGTTTGACATTTAATTTCTAGGTTTATGTATCTTTTAGTTTGACTTACATTCACTTTTAGTTTGGCTTAATTAGATGTAGCATCTTTTTTACAGCTTACAAACCCGACAGCGTGTAAGTTAACCCCCTCTCTCAAGTAATGACTTTTAATGTGTAGGCATTTTTTTTTTTTTTTTGATGTATTTGGATGCATTTAAGCCTTAATTAGACATGTTTAAAGTTTGGGGCAAAAATCCATCAAACCCATGGTTTCCCCACATTTCCCCTTTTTTACACCATGTCGGTGACATGTCGCCAATGCCACCTGACGACATCGACATGGCGAACCTTGGTAAGTCATAGCTTAAATCTTATACGTATGTCATACATGATGAAATAACCTATGTATGAATAGTACCTTATATGAACGTGACACATAACATTATATAATTAACATTATAAGGCTATATAATACATATGTTCATTATATATACTGCACATGCCAACATATCTCGATTGCATGTAACCATTTTATACTGCCATATATATGTCAACATATTCTAATAGATAAAACCTCAATGTGCTCTTTCCTTTTCCCTTTCAACAGCACGGGGAAATGACTTTCCTTTCTTATCTTAACGCAAAGTAGCATCAGAGCACCATAGACAACTGACTTTCCTTTCAGCAAAATAGCATTGGAGCAGCACAGCGAAATGATACCAACACTTCTCTTCTCCTTTGTTCTTCGTTCATCCGTTTCTTTGATTATTCTCTAAATTCATTCGGTGACAATCTTCATTTCTTTGTTGCCATTACTCAATTAAACTTTCTGTTGCTTCTTAAACGGTTTGGAATTAATTTTCCTACCTTGCTCTTGCGAAGTGAAATAAGCCCTTGTAGCTTTCGTAAAGTCTGAGTTGATTACCTCAAGTCTATGTTGCATAGGTATGGGTACGTGTGTCGGAGTCCGACACGGGTACGAGGTGTCGAATTTGGCAAACCATAGAAAATAGGATTCGAGGACATGGCTATGTATTTGAATTTTTATTTTTTTTAAACCCTCAAATCTTCTTCTTCTCCTTCTCGTCCTTTTCCTTCTTCTTCCTTCTTCCATGGACGTGTCCATGTTGTGTTAGTGTCCAAATCCATGTTCACATGTATGGACATGGGATTTGGCAGGCTGATGGGCGTGTCCATGTAACATAGCCTCAAGTTAAGCTGAAGTAGGTGATACTCGGAATACTCTTCTGCAAACTACTATGGAATCAAGCTGACGCATGTCCTTGCTCATGCTCTATTTATTTAAAGGGGACACATTCTTAGAAGGAAAATAGAGTAAATTGATATCATGTTAGTATTAGTTGAATCAACAATCGAGTTCCAAGTTTTCTCATGGTAGTCATGTGAAACCTTGGTCCTAGAAAATATTATTTACAAGTATTGCTGATAGACTGTATACTCAATAGCTACTCAAGTTCCCATGATACAAATAACTGAATTTATGAAGGTAAGTTGAAACTCTTGACAAGGAAACTTTTATGTTTCCTGTTTTCCATTTATATTGATAAGTAACGAGATAATATTATAAATTAGATAAAGAGAGAAATAGTACAGTCATGCACAAAATAAAAGGAAAAACTAGTTGTCCGAGGTGGACATCTAAAAACCCCAACCAACTCACTACACAAAAGATACCACCACTTTATATCATACTAGTCAATAGCTTCCTCATCCCCCATAGAAGCCCCTCAACCGGAACCCCTGAAACCAACTCTGTTCTAACAGCACCACCCTTTGCCAACCTATCAGCTAGGTCATTAGCCTTCCTGGGGATCGAATGAAAAGAGATGTCCAAACCCTGACGCAACAAACGAGTTAGCTGAACTGAATTTGTAAATTTCCAGGGATAACTCCTAGTGGCCTCCATCTAAGTAATCACAGACCTGGAGTCACCCTCCACCTCTAGTGAATCAAAAGCTTGTGCCCTTGCCTTCCTCAAACCAGTAATCAAAGCCTGCAGCCTAACACACGTCGAGTCCCCATTCCCAATCAGACCTGAGAAAACATGCATAATATGTACGTGAAAATCTCCAAAGATGGCCCCTGCTCCTAATGGGCCTGGATCGCCAATGGAGGGGCCATCAAAGCTTAATTTGATGAAACCCTGGTGAGGAGGAATCCATGGTTCATTAACATTTAGCCTGCTAGGAGAGGAATGGCAAACAATGCTCCAACCTCTCATGAGGTCGGAGATGGATATCCCCCAAAATTCTGGTAAAACCATCATCCGTGAGGCAACCATAAACACAATATAGTCAATGATGAACTGTAGGGAAGCTGATCAATCATCAAAGATTCTCCTGTTTCTCTCCAACCAAAGACGCCATAGAACTGCTTGAAAGAGGGATTGGTACAGCAGTTGACCCCTAATACCCAATCCTGGAAACCTCTATTGCTCCAATAGAGCAGCTACATCTTGTGGCATCACCCAAGCACCGCAGACCTGTAGGATGAAGAAAGACCAAATATGTCTCGCAACCGCATGGTGTACAAAAGGTTGGTCTACCGATTCACACTCAGACTGCAGATGACACACATATTAGGGGATAAAGCACAATTCCTCTCCTATTATTTCTGGAGCATGTCACCTGTATTGATTTTTCCTAGGGGCGATCCAAACAAAGGCTCTAACCCTAGGAGGGGTGTGGGGTTTCCAAATACGGTAGAAAGGAAAAGAGATCCGGGGGACAACCTCTGACTGCTGGAGGAAATAGAAGAAAGAGCGACAAGAGAAAACCCACTGGGTTCAGGAGACCAAACGAGGAGATCCTGTGACTTGAAGTCAATGAATACTAGCTTAATCTCTTCAAACAACCGACCAATCTCCTCCAACTCCACAGTTCTAGGGTCCCTCCTAAACGCTAGGTTCCACTCCAATCCTGAAGTCGACTACGAAAGAATATCGGATACTAAGGATTCTTTATTCTGAACTATGTTGAACGTACGAGGAAGGCGATGACATAGGATAGAATCCCCCTACCACAGATCCCACCAGAACTGGATATGAAAGCCATTCCCCAAAGAGTGTCGGATCAAACTATTAAAAACAGGGCCAAGAAAGGCAATTGCCTTCCCGGGGATGGCACTGTATATTCTAGCATGGGGATTACTATTTGCCACAAGGAATTAGGGTCCGTACCAAACCTCCAAAGTCACTTACCAAGCAAGGCCGAATTACGAATCTGAATTTTCCCCAAGTTAAGACCCCTATGCTGTTTGCTTTTGCACATTGTATTAACCAAGTGATCCTTCTTAGACCCACCTCCATCCCAAAGAAAATCATGCTGACACTTCTCTATTCTTTTAGCAACCCTAGTGGGTACATTGAATAAGGAACGGTAGTAGGTAGGAATATTTGGAAGTGCAGCTTGGAGCAAAGTGATCCTCCCCACCCAAGGATAAGTAATTTCTTTTCCATGTGGCTAACCTCCCCTTAATCCTTTCTAGGACCGGGGCCCAAAAATCGACACTGTAGGAGTTATCCCCAAGTGGGAGACCTAAATATCTTGAGAGTCACGCTCCTACCTGACATCCTAGGATATCCCTGAACACATGAATCCTGGTTTCCATATATATTATTCATCCCCATGAATCGTTTGGTTCTAATTGTGTATACTCGACATCCTTAAAGGTTGTGGCTGTGTGGTAACTGTATATACCTTTTTTCTTTTAGGTGTCTAAATTCCTTTTTTGGTCACCTAGAAATGTTTAAATTTGGTAATCTTTTCTTACATCAATATTAGCATGAACATCCTTATGATGCCTTATGCCATCTAGTTGGCATTGGAAAAATTAGATCCGTTCCATCATTTCAATCTGTTGAAAACCAGATATTTAATCAATTCATTTTGGACTGACTCCATCCAAGTCCCTTTTGGCTTTCCTCTAGCCATTGTAGATCCTTCAACTTTTACAGTTTTGCACTCTCTCATAGTGCTTCCCTTGGTCTTAGTTTTACATGCCTGAACCATTGCAACCTACTTTATCACTTCTTGGGCTACTTTTAGTCTTTCTTGGATGTGCTCAATCCTTACTTTTTCTAGTCTTTCCACACATCCAACTAAATATTTTCAATTTAACTATTATGCTCATCTTATGAATATGTTGCTCTTAATTCTTCAATATTTGCCTCATACGTTGTGGTAGCCCGACTAGTCATAGTATAAAATTTGCCTTTCAGCTTGAGTAAATTCTATCAGTCACATCGTGCAATAGAAAGCCTTTTCACTTCAGCCATCAATCTGTATTCAATGTGCAAGATCCTCCTCAATAGCACCCTCTTTGTGGATAATTGATGAAGATAGTACTTTCAGGGGTCTCCTTATTTTCAATTCTTTCCATTAGTTTTACCGACACTACCTTTTGTTCTAAAGTTTCATTCTATGCAGTCAGTATTAACTTTGAGACTTTTTGATTCCGAGGTATTCCTTTACAAGATTTTTCATTATGATATTGATTATTTTCTACTCTCCAATAGTATATGAAATCTTGAAATTGTTGCCAAGTTTATTATCAGATACAATGCCCTTTTTTTCCCCCACTCTACATTGCTTCTTCTAATTTATTTGGTACCCATTTCCTCGCAGGAGAAACTTTGCTCTAGTAAAAATAGAACAGAGACTGGACTTGGCAAGAAACTAAAGATAGTGCTTCCTGAGATAGAGAAGATCCATAAGGTATTTAACAGTACTTGATGCAGTTCTTTTTAAATGGATTTATTTGATTTCTTCAAACAGTTTCAATTTCATTTGTATCTTGCCACTTCCTTTCGTAAAATGCAAATCAAATGATCATGTTTTTCTTTATCTGCTGTGGTGAAAACAGGCATATTTCAGCGATTTATTTTTGTTCTTTTATTTTTGTACAGAGGAAAGAAAGGTTGTTGAAAAAGGTACATAGACAAGCCCTCCTTCTAGATAGCTTTTTGAATACGCATGATGTTGCCTCAGGACGCTCCCTTCGTGACAGAAAACCTGTCACCTACACTTTTGGTAAGTTCTATAATTTTAGACATTTTTTTTTAATTACTTTCTCTTTTCATTCTCCTGATCATCTGTGCTGTATATTAACATATAAAATAACACTTGGAAGGTTCTCGATTCCTGGGAATCCCCTACCCCTAGTTGGGAACTTCAGAGGACTTGCACAAATATTGTAATCCTGACCCACTTGTTGAGGATATCCCCAAGAAGATCTCCTTGTCGTCAGTGAACCTAGTGTGATGATAGTTTCTGTCCACTTGTTGACTTTTTCCTTTCCGTTGATCTTTCTATTTCCTTTATTTTTTCTACTCGTATGTTTCTTAACTTCCCTGAGCAATGGGTCAGAAATGATTGCTGGGATTTGCCTTTGGGATCTTTTAGATGAGATCTATGTAATGGGAGGTCTCAATGACCCTGGATATGAACTGCATACCGTAATTAGCATATCAATAACAATAAAATGGTTGACGTTTTTATTTTGGTGAACTCCTAGGGGGCCTGATCTACATGCTTCTTTTTCCACCACATTTTATCCATTGAGAATCAGAAGAAATCCCATGTTCTTTTTTCTCTTAAGTATGGAAAAGTTCCTCATTCAGTTAAAATGCGTACATAATAGGAAAGACCATCAAGAAACAAAAGTACCCTATCTTGCTCAAACAACATGAAAGACACTCATCAAGTAAAATCATGGTTTGAAATGTCGGGAAATGTTGCCAACATGTCGCCGACATGTTGCCATTTTCATACGCAACCTAAGTCGAAATGTTACCCATTTTGAGTGACACTCCTTGTAGATTTGATATACTGTATTTGTAAGTTGTGATATTATTTATGACATTTGTGTTCGTCATACTTAAAATTTATGATATTTTATTACTTTAGATTCATTTGCATTATGCTATGACATTTATGATGGTCATTATGTTGATAGTTGACTCTTGACAGCATGCATACGAACTCCCAATTTAGGGATTCTTTATTATATCTATATTTTCTTAAATATATTCTGATGAATTTATTTCTTATTTAAGCATAAAAGAAGTTGCAACACATGATTCATGGAGGGTGATAAGTCACGAGGTCCGGACGGCTTCTCCATGGCTTTTTATAAGAAATGTTGGGATATCATTAAGGAGGATGTGATGAGGGTGTTTGAAGAATTTTTCAAAATCGACAGGTTTGAAAGATGTGCTAATGCAACTTTTCTGGTTTTAATTCCTAAAAGAGAAGGAGCAACTGATCTGAAAGACTTCCATCCTATTAGCTTGATGGGTAGCCTATATAAGATTATTCCCAAAGTGTTCGCAAACAGATTAAAGAATGTAGTTGGCACAGTTATTTCTAACTCTCAAAGTGCGTTTGTGGGTGGTAGGCAAATTTTGGACAGAGTGTTGATAGCAAATGAATCCATAGATTCAGTTTTGAAGAACAACCAAAGTGTGTTGCTGTGTAAAGTTGATTTGGAAAAGGCGTACGACCATGTGAGTTGGTCTTTCTTATACTACAGTTTTGAAGAACAACCAGAGTGTGTTACTGTGTAAAGTTGATTTGGAAAAGGCGTACGACCATGTGAGTTGGTCTTTCTTATACTACATTTTGGAAATGATGAGCTTTGGAGAAAAATGGATAAGATGGATGAAAAGATGCATATCGACAGTCTCTTTGTCCATTCTGGTGAATGGGACAGCCATGGGGTATTTCTCGACATCAAGGGGTATTAGACAAGGAGACCCACTATCCCCTTTTCTATTCATTTTGGTGGCGGAAAGTCTAGGAAAAATGATAAAGCGGGAATAATTTCTGGGTTTGGTGCAAGGAGTGGAGGTGAAGGAATCGGCCCCTAGTATTTTCCACCTCCAATTTGCAGACGACACTTTGATTTTTTGTAGAAATAAACAATCGGATCTGATAGTGTTGAGGTGTTTATTCGTTTGTTTTGAAGCGGTGTCAGGACTACGCATCAACTTGGCAAAATCTGAATTAATTGGTGTGGGGACTACAGAAAACCTGAGGCAGAAAGCAATATGGATGGGTTGTAAGATAGGGTCATTGCCATCAGAATATGTGGGGCTTCTGTTGGGGGCAAAATACAAGAATAGGAGTGTTTGGAACAAAGTGGTGGAAAGGTCAGAGAGAAAGTTGGCATCGTGGAAAGCCAGATATCTATCTAAAGGGGGAAGACTGGTACTAGTTAAAAGCTCTTTGGCAAATCTGCTTACATATTTTATGTCATTGATGAAAATTCTGACGTCTGTGGCAAGGAAATTATAGAATGTTCAAAGAGACTTTTTGTGGGGTGGTTGTGTGGAGGAGCATAAGTTGAAGTGGGGAGTGGTTTGTTGGAAGAAAGAAAAGGGGGGTTTAGGATTAAGAAACATTACTAGGTTTAACTTGACTTTATTGGCTAAGTGGCTTTGGAGATTTGGGAATGAGGAAGGTGTTTTATTGCGGGAAGTGATAAGGGCTAAGTATGGGGTCAAGGGAGGTGGTTGGTGCACAAAAGTTAACAGAGAAGCATTTGGTGTGGGAGTTTGGAAAGCTATATATTCCGTTTCGAACTCTTTTGAGAAGGGTGTGAGCTTTAGGGTGGGAGAGGGTAATAGGGTTAGGTTTTGGAAGGACCCTTGGAGTGGTGACAGATCTCTATCACAAGATTTTCCGGGGATTGCAACAATTGTGAAAAATTTGAATGACTGGGTTAAGGACCATCTTATAAGCCAAGGGGAAGTTGGGATTGAGATTTGAAGTTAAGAAGAAATATTTTAGATTGGGTAATTGATGAAGTGACAAATCTGGTGGAGAGGGTATATAAAGTAAAGGTGAGAGAGGGAGGGGATTGTAGAGTGTGGAGAGGAGGATGTGGAGGAATTCTCGGTTAAAGATATGTACGACCTGATGGCGGGAGAGGGTTGGGGGGAGGGTCCTTGGAAACTCATCTGGAATGCGGGATCACCATCTAAGGTATCTTTTGTCCTTTGTGTGGCTGCTCAAAATGGAATTCTTACTTGTGATAATCTCAAAAGGAGAGGGTGGGTTATGGCTTCAAGGTGTTTGTGTAAAAAAGAAGAGGAAAGTGTCTCTCACTTACTCTTAAACTGTGAGGTTACTAGGAGGATCTGGATTTGCTTTATGAACAGATTTAAAATAGTGTGGGTGCAGCAAGAGCATATAAAGGCAGAATTAAGCAGTTGGGGCTGGAGGAAGAAGAAGAGAGGCAAGCGTAGAAGCAATATTTTATGGAACTTATACCCGGCGGCAATCTTGTGGTCGGTTTGGGAGGAAAGAAATCAGAGCATCTTTAAAGAGCAGAAAACTGAGACTTATAAATTGATAGAACATGTTATACAATTACTATTCTTATGGTCATCTAATTACACAAAATTCAGGGGGATTGGTTTTACTGATTTTGATTGTACATGGGGACTGAAGTGGGATAGTTAATTCCTATTGGGGGATGCGAATGTAATATGTATATAATACTTTGTATAGTCTTTTGGCTTTAGGGCTTATATAATAGAAACTTTATTTACCGATAAAAAAAAACACATAATTCATGCATATGGGGACAATATCCCCACTTTTCCCTTAGACTGGGGGAAATTTCCCCCATGTCGCCAGCAAGATCGATGACATGGCTGGCGACGTTAACATTTAAAACCTTGAGTAAAATAATTACTATGTTATGCCTACAAATTTTCTATGCTATTATACTTGCTACTAATTCAACCATGAATGCAGTTTCTGTTCTAGAAACAAATATATGTAAAATATTTATGATAAACTGAAAATAGACAGAAACTGCAAGCTTGCAGTTGCATTTTAGAATCACAAACTTTCGGGGTTCTATCTTTACATGGTCGTAAGGTAAGTTGGAATGGCAAAGTTTTGAGTTAATCTCTAGGTTTCCATTGGGTCAGTTGAAAACACAGTCAACCTATGGGAGATCAAATGTTATATATCTTTTGGCTAATTGTAGCTATGCTGTGGGCCTCTGGCTAATAACGAATGAGTAAACTCTCTTTAATGCATTGGCACCTCTTAACTTTCCTCGAGCTTATAAAAAATTTCATAAAGAAAATGACAAAAAAAGCTCTCCTCGGGCTTAGCCTTAACACAGTTTTGTGTACTTAGCTGTACTTTGGTGTATTTCATATTTGAAGCTGCTTATTCAGACAAATGATTGTTAAGCTGAATACTTTTGCAGATGATTATGACCGGTCAATCAATGAAGCGATCAAGATAACCAAGTATGTATTTTCATAACCTAGAGCCATGTCGTGATCTCTTTATTCTTGGATTGTATCTGTGTTGCATGTATGAAATTACTAGTATGTTTCAATGTGTAAGTCTTATGGTGTACTTTTTAAATATTAGGCGGAAACCGCCGTCCCCAGAATCTGCAGTGAGAAGAGAAGTCATTTTAAAACCCGAGGCTCTCACTAATGGTGGATGGAATGGTCCATCACAAACCCCTGACCCTGTCTCCTTTGATGCGCTGTCCCCGAAGTCGACTGATTTTGAAGAAACTGATGGAGAGCATAAATCTGAACCACTGGATCGCAGGTTTATAGTTTTGCTCCCCCTTTCTTTCCTATTTGTATTTGGAATTTGTTATCCCTGCAAAGTCTCTTACATTACTTACTGAATACTTTGAATCTGTAGTGATCGGCGAAGGCAGAGGCCTCAGCGGTATTCAGTAAAAGAGTTTGTTGAAGCCGTTTCAGATAATGAAGCAGATTTTGACAGTGATGATGATATAGTTGGAGAAGCAGTATATGATGAGGAGTATTTGCGAAGCCGAAAACAGAGGAAGGTATCCAGCAGCTCTGAGGGAGACGAGGAGTACCATTGGGATGAGGAAAACGCAGAAGAAGAGGAGGAAGATGAATCATTGAGTAGTAGTGAGGGTACAGATGAGCCTCATCGATCTAAGAGGTTGCCAGGTCGTCATAGTAGCAGGGAAACTAAATTACAGCTGGTTGGTGAGCTCCAGTCGGGCCTGAGACGGAGTAAAAGGGCTACCCGTAACAGCATCAATTATAGACAGTATGAATTTTCAGAATCAGAAACTGAGTCGATGAAATATGAGAAGTCAGATGCTACAGATGTGCGCTCAGAGGAAAGCAACGACGTGGAATTCCGTGCAGAAAGTCAAGATTCTGAGGACATTGAGGCTGACCAGGAACTGAAAATTGATCAACCAGTTCAAGACTACCCTGAAGCAGTGGAAAAAGATGAAAGCCGGCCGCCTGAGAAAATGAAAGGCCCAGACCAAGAAGAAG
>JAUPMG010305164.1:0-16576 GCA_031762675.1 Pachysandra terminalis | reverse complement strand
TAGTCTTCTTTTGGTGGTTTATGTAGATGACATTGTCATCACAAGGAGTGATACCTCAGGTATATCATCATTGAAAGTTTTCCTACAGTCAGTTCTGGACCAAGGATTTGGGTCCTTTGAGATATTTTCTGGGTGTAGAAGTTGCCAAAAGTCGGCATGGGATTTCTTTGACACAGAGGAAGTATGCGTTAGACTTGCTGCGTGATACAAGAATGATTGATGCCAAACAATCGGATGTGCCGATGGTTCCTGGAGTGAAGTTGTCACCAGACGAAGGAGAGTTGCTTAATGATCCTGAGAAATATAGATACCTGGTTGGGAAGCTGCATTATCTTGTTGTTACCCGTCCAGATATTGCATTCCCTGTTAGTGTGACGAGTCAATTCATGGCAGCCCCGCGAGTTCTTCATTGGGATGCACTTTTGCATATTCTACGGTACATTAAGGGCACTCCATGTCGCAGTTTATTGTATGGTAATCACGGTCATATGAACATTTAGGGGTTCTCAGATGCAGATTGGGCAAGAAATCCTACTAATCGGAAGTCTACTACTGGGTACTGTATATTTGTAAGGGGGAATCTAGTATCCTGGAAAAGAAAGAAACAACCAGTGATAGCCCAATCAAGTGTAGAGTCTGAGTATCGGGCTATGGCCCATGCTATGAGCAAGATGATCTATTTGAGACAGCTTCTTAGTGAGCTTGGATATCCTCCTTCTAGTCCGTCGAAGTTATGGTATAATAACCAAACTGCTATTCATATTGCGTTTAATCCGGTTTTTCACTAGAGGACGAAGCACATTGAGGTTGACTGTTATTTTGTACGAGAGAAACTACAAGGTGGAGAAATCTCGTTACAGCATGTGAGAACCGCGAAGCAATTGACGAATGTGCTTACCAAGTCGTTGACTGGGAATAGAATTATGTACATTTGTAACAAGATGGGCATGAATAATATATATGCTCCAGCTTGAGGGGGAGTGTTAGTGTGGGCGAGTGGGCCGTGAGGCCCACACAACCCCTTTTCTCTTTTCCTCTTTTTCCTTTCTTTATTTATTTATGTATGTACTGTTTTAGCCCTAGTTCTAATTAATATATAAACTCACTCTCTAATTGAGGAGAGTAAGTTTTTCTGCCACAACAATACCTAATTAAGGCTTAGATGCATCTAATTACATCAAAAAATACAAAAACAAATGCCTACGCATTAAAAGTCATTACTTGAGGAGCGTAACTTACACGCTATCAGGTTTATAAGCTGTAAGAAAGATGCTATATGTAATTAAGCCGAACTAAAAGTGAATGTAAGTCAAACTAAAAGATATATAAAACTTGAAATCAAGTGACATATCCATGAAGGAAAAAAGGAAATCTGGAGGAAATGGTGGGAAAATCTAGGGTTTTTCATGGGTTTTCCCTAAAACTGGCAATGTCTGACCCAACCAGCCAACCTGACCCAATCCAACCTGACTAAACGGGTTAGGGTTGACACGTTTATTAAATGGGTTGGGTTCGGGTTTAGGTCTTGTCGACCCATTGGTAGATAGGTCGAACCCGACCCAACCCGTGTTGACCCGTTTAATGTAATTTTTTTTCCTCTTTAATTTAGTATGTTACTATTTTTATATTCCTCTTTAATTTAGTATGTTACTATTTTTATATTTCATAGGCTAAAATATATTTTTAATGTTAAATAGATTTTTTTACAATATTTATTAAAAAATATAATGTTAAATAGGTGAAGTGAATGATATATTATTTTATTAATTTTAAATTAAATTAATTAATTATTTAAATTTTAAACGGGTTAGCGGGTTCAACCCGTTTATTGGCGGGTTGGTTACGGGTCCATGTTTTCCTGACCCGTTAGTAAACAGGTCGAACTCGACCCTACCCGTTTACAACCCGACCCCTTGCCACCTCTAGTTTTCCCCCTAGGTTTTAAACAACCCTAATTAATGTCCTAATACATTATAATACATCGAAAAATGCAAAAACAAAGGTCTACATATCAAGGGACATTACTTGAGGGAGGTTCTCCTACTCGTTGTGGGTGTGCAAGCTGTGTAAAAATTGATGTAATATGATCTACTTAAGCTATATACTCATACCTTGCACATCTCACAACTAAAAGTACATGAAAATAAGCACATAAGATACATACCATACCAATTTTAAATCATAATTTAAAGTATTTTCAATCTGTTTTTTTTCGCAGAATAGTTAACGATTTCATAGTTAATATTTACTAACATAAAATATTTATTTCAATTTTTTAGATTTTGTTTTCAATTGTTAAAAAAAAATCAAAAAATTTTGAAATTTGAAATTTTTCCCCATGTCTCTGACATGTTGGCAATGTCGAGAGGCATGGGGAAAATATCGAAAAAAGTTAAAAAAGATTCCCCCATGTTGCACGAAACTAGGGTAAAATCGATTTACACCCTGGTTTTGTGACCCCCAACTCCAAATCGGCAACATTGCAAACACTGGTGTGTGCGAACCAAAACTAATATATATATCTGCCAGTACTATCAAGTGAGTGTAAATTGAACGAAAAAGCCACAGTCCTAGCTTCTCTATTTGAACACAGTGATCTGGACAGTGAAAATGTGCACCACAAAAAAGTTGGAATGTGAGCAGATATACCATTGCTGAAAATACATGATCCACTTCTAACAATTAAACACTTACCACTTCTGTGCTTGCCCATGCCATTCACCTCCCCACAAGCGGTTTACTTTGGCTTTCACAGCAGGAGGGAACTCATAGGTCAACCAAATGGGAACCTGAGAAGACACAACTATAATATAAGTTCAAAAGGCACTCTTAATTTTGTTCCAGCATACTTATTAAAATAAAATGTCCAGATTTCAGGATCAAAACATAAATGCAGTATATAGTATTAGAATAACAAATTGCGCTGTTGTCTAGTTGAATAGCTTCTGTAGATAGTCATTGTGAGTCTGTGACTTAGAAAATATAAATGAAGCAGAGACCTCTTCAGATCATTGTAGATTCTTCGTTCACGAAGTCTGTAATAAAATTTAGTGAAGCTTGAAGAGAAACATTTCAAGTATTGTCTGTAGATTCTGCACTAGAATTTGATATAGAACTCATAGTCATTTCTCACCCAAAGGTTTTAATCCTCAACATGTCATCAAAGAAAGCATTGACTCATGCAAATATTTTTTTCAGAAGCCAGTGTAAATAAAGAATATCAAAAGCAGGTTCCAACAAATTTATGTACCAACAGCAGACTACATGTAGATGATTGCATGAACATTAGTCATATTATGAAATAAAAAATGCGGCATTTTTTTATTATCATTTACGTTTTTTTTTATTTTTGTGTGTGTGTGTGTGTGTGCTGGGGTGTTGGGTGAGTGGGTGGGTAACAAAAGTAAGAAGAATTGGAGAACAGTAAAACCCTTTTTTTCTTCTAGACTAACCTCTGCAACAACTGCAGCTGAAGCTACTCCAGTTTCATCCTGTAGCTCCCTAAGGGCAGCAGCCTGTGGTTCTTCACCATCTTCAATACCTCCCTACATTGGCAATTCCAAAGTGAAAATAAAGCAGAGCTAAATATGTAGTCCATTCAGCGGAAGTTAAGATTTTGCATTTTAGTCATTTTGTTCATGCCACTGTTGATAAAACAAGATTACAGTGAGAATACTCGGGAAAGAGCTTCATAATGCACAATAACTCAATCAGTGTTCTTTTCTAGTCATTTTGTTTACACCATAATTGACAAAACAAGACGACAATGAGATTAATCTGAAAACAGCTTCACGACGCAAAATAGGAGTTATTATATATGATTCTTGCCAAAGATTTTAACAAGCTTTGAAAAATAGGAAAAAAATCAAAGAAAAATTGTTAATACATGCAACCAACTCCCCTCCCCTCTTGTCACCCAGGAAACGGATGCATATTTACTCAAAAAATATACCTGGATGCATATAAGCACAGTATATTGATACACTACACGTATCATGTAACTAACCAAATGTTATAAAAGATCGTATTAATGCTCCTGGGTATGTCAGGTTGGCCAGATGCAAACTGAGAAGTTGAGTGCCTTCAACAAACCTTCATATTGCTATCAAATTTGACAGCATACTTTCCTTAAGGCATATCTAACCACTGGTATGTATATGAGAATCCTAATATTTATACCTGAGGCATCTGCCACGCTCCAGGAACATTCAATCTTGAAACCACAAAAATCTGCAGGAAGCCAATAGAAGGTTAGTGATTTAAACAATGGAACCATGCAACCAAATCTTTAGAACATAGAAAAAATTTGTTCTTTGGAAACAACATAATTAGTTTAATAAGTACATTCCCCTTGATGAACCACAAGTTTCTCCAACAGAACTGCCTCTCTCTCTCTCTCTCTCTCTCTCTCTCTCTCTCTCTCTATCTCTCTCTCTCAGCATACATACATGTTTATATATTTATATATATATATATATATATATATATATATAGATATATATATATATATTGTGTCTATCTGTATACAGAGAGAATTAGAGTCTACCAGACATGTTAGTAGAACTACTAGACAACAATGTGCCTCATGCTAGAAAAGAGACTATAATTCACTTGTGAAATGCCGAAATATCTCGGTCTCACCGAAAATTTTATCCCATTTAAGCAGTTCTACTTACAGTATGTTAATTAACCGCTATAACCGTCGATCTCTTCTTCAGAATACTTTAGAAACTCTACACTTCCAACCATTTAACATATTTTCTTCGGTTAAAACATAAATTCCCACAAATCAAATCAAAACACAACAGCTCTAAATTTCATCTCAGGTTCCAAGATACAGAGTTGATCTAAAGTAATGCTTTCCATTCTCATGCAACCAACCAACCCATCTATCATCCATCAAAACAACAAAAGCTCTCTCTCTAAATGAAATTCTAACAGCAAATTCTCCATTCAGAATCAAAAATTAAAATTACATAAACTGAAAGAACAACCAAATGATTCACATATATAAAGGAATTAAGAATTGAAGTTCTAGGGTTACATATCGTTATTCAATTGAATCAACTAAATACAGTTAAAGGAGAGACAAGCACCTGATTCTCAGAGTTCACGAGACAAATTCCGACGTTGGGACGATAACCAGTTGGGAGACCCTCCATTGATTCTGCTAAGAAGTTCAGATCTTATGAAAAAAATTAGTATTATAGCAGAGTGATGATGATGATGATGATGACGGAAAAGGAGAGGAGGTTACCTTCCTTAACCTGAGCATCAAGCAAGTAAAATATGAGCGTATTTTAGAATAAACTAAAGAGATGAGAATACAAAAAGTGGAGAAGAAGAATTAATGAAAAGGGTCTGGCGCATATTAGTGTGTATGTAAATGGCTGAGATAGTGGTGGTGGTCGTGCAATCAGTCAAAACAGAAAACACGCGGAGAGGGAGATCAGGAGGGAGAGAGAGAGATATAAAGGAAGAGGAAAATGACAAAGGAGAGAAGAAAAGTAAAAGACAGGCAGTCGTTGACTTTGGGTTGGACTCTGGAAGGCGGTAGCTTTTTTGATGACGACAATAACCGTCGTTTATAAAGTGGTTGGAGTTAGTATTGCCAGAGAAATTTTGGTTACTTTTAGTGATACAATAAAAAAAGTTAAGAGAAAATTACACTTTTATCCTCTGAGATTTCTGATAATTACACTTATACCACTTAAAGGTTTTTGAAATTATAATGTCACTTTTCATTTGAGTCCTTAACTGATATGTTCCTTATAGACCGTTTTTCATCAATTTAATGTGTTTTTCTTTTTTTTTTCTTTAATGAACGATTTAATTGTGACGTTGGGCATAATGAATCTTTAGTTGAGAGACTAAAAGGGATATTTTAGACCTGTAGTTTATTTACTTTATCTAAAAATCATTCAATTCTTTATAAGGAGTATATCAATGAATGACTCAATATTGTTAGTTGACCGACTCCTTTGAGGCTAAGTCATTAGAACGCTGAGCAGGTATGGGAGCGAGAGTGCGAGAGCGTCAAACTTAAAAATAACTTGTGGTCCAGAGCATCTATAGTGTTAGTGTGTATACTTATAAACTATATTTTCTGTACAAAGATATAATTCAAAATAAATATTTATTAACGTAATTTAACTTGTTTCTAATAAAATTCATTTATTTTTGTACTTTTAAAAATCTCTAAATATCTATTTTTTTAAGATTTAACCCCTTAATGTTTTTAAAATATCTCAAATGCCCAAAAAATTAACCCTAAATGTTTAAAAATATCCTAAATATCCCATTTTCTGTGCATTTTGGTGGCATTCTCGCACTCAAGAATGCGAATTTGCTTTCTAAACACCACAACATCACCTAGACGGATAAGGTGAGCATCACCTAAGATAGACGGATAAGGTGACTTAGCTTTGAGGTTTCCGACGAAGAGTGTTATTGTAATTTCAAAAACTTTAAGGGTCTAACTGTAATTGACTGGAAGCTTAAGGAATCATAGTATAATTTTTCCAAAATTAAAAAGGAGTTTGGAGGAAGCTAAAACTGATCTGGTAGTAATGCTACCTTTACTAATAGATAGTCAAAATTCTAATTCCTCTTTTGTCAAAAGTTGGACCGCACCTGGCAGATTTTGTGAGTGGAGTGAAGAAGCAGTTGGGAGTAGATCAGGTGTGGTCGCTTGTGCAGCATTTGTGTATTTATATGATGAGATTGAAGGGTGTTTTAGTAAATTAATTGCTCTAGAGATGATTCTTAATAACCTAGTTCCACCTGAATAGATGGGTTATAATATTGAGCTCAACAATTTTACACGTGGCAAACAATATGACACAAACCAAATTTCATTTTTGTAAAGAACTTTGGAAATGTTAAAAAATTTGGTAGATACCATTTATATGTGAGAAAATTCAGTACATGTCTTATTGTCTGTTTCAGGTGGAAGGTTTGGATTGCCATATCATCATGCATGCCATGTTGGCAGAGAAACCCATGCCTCTCTGAGTTAAATGGTTAACAAATGGGACAGGTTTGGGCCTTTGGGCCGGGCAAAAGTCGACCCAGTTAGCCCGATGAAAATTATTTGGGCCCTGACTTGCCTAGGGCCTAGTCTAGGGACTAATCTATTAGGCCATAGTCCACCCTTGTATTTATAAATCAGGCCACGCCGGGCCCATTACTGTAGGAAGACATTAATTTATTTAATAACAAATTGAGGGTAACTGCCAAAGATGTAGAAATGGTGTCTTATAATTTCTAGTAGCACCATAGCTTCTTCTTTTCAAATGGTGCTTTGCATAAAATTTAAGAAATTATATATTACAATTGCGAACTTTTCAAACTGAGTAAATGCATTTAAAATGTTCGAATAGAAGTTGAAACTAATACAATAGGACTCTGTTTGGCTCGGGGTTTTGGATAAGCACTCATTGAATAAGTGATTCAGTAGAAGCACTTATCCATAGCATCAATAAGTTGATTGGTTTGAAAAAAATGTATTTAGTAATACAAGTAAATTAAAGGGAAAACTACCTATAACCCCCCCTACTTTAGAAAAAAATCTGTCAAAACGTCCTGTCTAATTTTGAAATAATCAAATAGTCCTCTGTCCACATGACAGAGGTTAAAAGGACCAATATGCATTCTTTATTGTCAGATATGAGTCTAAAAGTCATTTATGGTGAGATACAAGTCCATCTACAGTGAGATAAAAGTCTGTCTACAATATATACAAGTCCGCTCATTGTAAACATACCTCGTATACTTGAATTTACCACATGTACATCTATGGTGAGGTATAAGTCTCTATAAGGTACAAGTCCCTTTGTTATAACTATAAGTCAAATAATGATAACAAAAGACAAAATAAGAGTAGTTTTGAAATTTAAAAAAGAAAAAAGAAAAAAGAAAAAGACATGTCATTCGGTAAATATAGTTATAAAGATGCATTTGAGAGGTTATTTTAAAGTTAAACAGGATATTTTGGTAGATTATTTTCTAAAGTACGATATAAAAGTAATTTTTCTTAACTTAAATATCTTAACAAGATGGATTCATAAAAATCATCTTGAAATTTACGATAAAAATATTGTTTTAAAAAGATCTAGTAATGTGTTCAGGGCTAAAAGTGTCATTTTCAAAGTACGAGTAATGTTTAGAAACCACTTTTTGCATAAGTAGTAAGGAACAACTTCTCCTTATGGGCTTATAGTTGGTTATCTAATTCAATGGCTAGGATATGAAACTTATTGATCTAAATGACTTAAATTGCATGCTCTTCTAGCGATCAACCCCAATATGTTTAGGGATCATCTATAGTTTTGGGATTAATAACCCAACAAGGAGTTCTTAAACATCAAAACTCAACACACATTCACTTGTATGCCCAAAAAACAAAACAACAACAACAACAACCACCAATGTTTAGGGTCTCACTTAAGAAAATCCCACGAAAGAACTTTGCGAATGAGGGGATTTTAACAATAAGATTAGTTTATATTATTCAAAACATTCTATTGAATTTTTCAACAAGTTCTCCATCAAACAAAATAAGAAAATGATCAAAATCGCATGATCAAGCTTATATTTGGCATGATTGAGCCATTCATAACCTATATTTTTTTTTTTAAAAAAAAGGGAGAAATACTTTGATAATTAACAGATAGTAACTATAAATGGATATCCAAATAAAACTATGCAGAGAAATATTGATCTCCACAACATAACTGTATAAAGAACTTCGATTTAACAGTACATTAATATATAAATGAAGAAGAAACAAAAAACTTACAAACAATTGGTGATTGAGATGAATAGCCTGTTCTAAAAGTTGATTTCGCCCTACCCAAATATGCCCCCTTGATGCAGTCTAGTTATGGCATCCAACCTCCGTTATATGACAAGCAAGTTCCCTTGGTATGCTCCCAAAAGAAAATGAATCAAGCTTGTATAATGGCGCCTAAGAAAAGGAAAACATTGTGAAGAAGATAAAGATAGAAGAGAGTGGTTATGTTTTTGTATCTATAGAAATCTCATATAGGTAACTTGTATAACACGCAAGGGAAGGTAACTTGTATAACACGCAAGAGAAGGTAACTTGTATAACACGCAAGGGAGACAGATGGGTATACAGTCATGTCTTATTGGCACTATTAATTAGCTTTGATTATGCCTGCTTAATTATATTCTATAGAAGGAAAGAGAATAAACCCAATAAAGTAATAAACTTAATGTAAACAAGATAAGAAAATATAGAGGCCATGTTTGGGCCAAGCCAGAGAAAAGATCGAACCATTCATACATTAAGTTGGGATAAGATCTGTAGGGCAAAGAGATGTGGTGGCCTTAACATTAAAAGCCTATTCTAATTCATTGAGGCCATGTTTCTAAAACGGGTTTGGGCATTATTCAAAGCAAATATGTTACAAAATATATGTCACGCGTTGGATCCCGATGCTTGAATCCCTATGTGGGTGGCACGGATCTTGAGGTGAGACCTTCGGGATCCACATCTGGACCGCAGCTCACAACAACAATCACATTACACGCGGCTCACAACAACAATCACATTACAAGAGTTACTTATAACTCAGGTAAACAAAATCAGAGTGCAGAAACAAACTTCTAATAATTTCAATTAATCAAAACTTGGCTTCAAAAGAGCCTACAACCAATTAATAACTTAAGCAAATCCTGATACATCAGTTCCATCTATGATTCAAACGGAAAAATAAGCTAAGAACAACACTAATCCGAATCCACGTCCAACTAGGAATCCACCTCAACCTACAATATAGAACGTTGCGTGAGCTTGGAATGCCCAGTAAGAAACATAAACTGAAAACCATCCTCATGAAACACCGTTAGTCCAACAAGCAACAATATCATCTTCAGCAGTTCATGTTATTCAATTCAACCATACAGTCATACAAATCAAATCACCTATAGACATTGTAGAAGGAGAAATTTTGAGATTAAGATATGCCACATGGCACGATCTCACAAGATGGGCCCCACTAAAATAAGATTCTCTCAAATTGAATCTTTGATTAGTTCAAATGGGACCCACATAGAATTATTAAATTAAAATTATAATAATTCTCATTAAATATGAATTATCCTAACAAAATAGGAAAATTCTCAAAAGAATTATCTAAAAACTATCCAATCAAAATTTAGATAATTCTTAAATAAAGAATTATCTTATATTAGATAATATCCTAAAGTGGTTGAGAATAAGTAGAACTCTACCCTCCCACATGGAGATAATCCCTAATTAAATTGAGAATTATCTTTAATTCAAAGAGGACTCTCCCCTCAAAATCTATAAATAGGGGTAGTCCTCTCCCATTCAAGGGATCAGAAAATCATAAAGTTCAAGAATCAGAAGAAGAAGCTCTAAAGCTCCGTTGATCAACTGCCTTGAAGGTTTGAAGACTTGAAGCCTCAAAATAAAAGCATTCAAGCTCGAAGATAAAGCTCTCAAATCTATGAATACGCTCAAAAGCCCAAAGATCTATATTAAAGTCAAAGCTTTCGGTATACATCTTCTATAAGTCTACAAGCCTGAAGATCAAGCCGAAGACTACGCAATAAATCCCCACGATTTGGTTCGTGAAATCTACAGATCTATCAATTTTCAGCAAGAAGAATCCCGATTTAAGAATACGCTATTTTTAGCCATTAAATCGAGGAACTCGAAGAGAAGAATCAAATGACGTTTTCTTTCGTATAAAGAAAATTCATAGAGATTGTAATCTCGCATATTAAATCAATAAAGTTGATTCGGTCCAGTATATCTTGGTCGCCGATTTTCAATTAACAAAATTTGTTTGTACAGACATATTAAGAAACAGTAAATAAAACAAATATTAGTGTCATGCAAGATGCAATGCTTAAGGATGCTCAAGACAATATGATGCTAAACACAAAGCATGCATGCAAGTCTAATGCATGTTACTAGTCATGAGTACAAGTCTAATGCGAGTTCCTAACTGGTGATCAGCCGGTGCCAAGTATCACGTACTTGGTCTTGCTAGCATATGTCAATCACATCATAATCACGATCACAATCTCAATCTCAACTCCCACGTGTACATCATGGCTTTATAGGACTTTCAACCTATCGGGCTCAATTCCCGCTGTTTTATAACCTTTTTGGGAATCTATACCCAAGGGCGGCTACCCATAACCTTTTAGGGAATTAATACCCAAGGACAGTTTATCCATAACGTTTTAGGAAATTAACACCCAAGGACAGTTTATCTATATAACAAAGAATCCATATTTTCGCTTTCCACTCTATCTTTGCCTGATTGGCCGGACGAGCCATCAAAAGAACCAGTAGAATTACCGGTGATAATATCCTTTGGAAGCTACCCATGAGCCCATACACACGAGTAATCCTTGGGATACCATCACAAGTACCCTTTCAATGTAACAGTAGGATTTCCGGTGATAACAACCTTAGAAAGCTGTCCGTGCGCCCATACACTGGAATAATCCGCCGGGTGCCATCACAGGTATCATTTCCATAGGTAACAACGATATAACTACCATGATCAGTATATGTCTATCAACTTTGGATCCCATTGATAGTTCTCATCAGAAACTATCCACGTGTCCATACACGTGAATAATCTGCTAAAGACCATCATAAGCATCCCATGATGTTATCACACCACAAACAGTCACATGTAACCAATAGACCAAGTAATTCCACATTTAATCAGCATCAAACCTAAGGTGGGATGATGGTCATAACAATCTCGGAACACCAAGTTTGACTCCTCGCAGGTAGGCTAAATGCCTTCTGGTCAAAACTTGTTTTCGGAATCCAAATAACAATCAATGGCCTAAGACCTTCATCATCCACCCAGGTAATCCACAAGATTTCATAAATTTGTGCAATATACTGGACCTTTGGTGGAGTAGTTGGTGGACCGGAGCCTACCGAAGTACCAAAATCAACTATAATATAGTCTCTGTCGGTGGAGCAGTCGATGGACCGGAGTCTACCGAACTGTCTCTGTGTTTTCTCAGGTGTTCGGTGGAATGGTATGTGGACCGAAGGGTACCTAAGGCCAAAATCCTTCACAAAATATCTCTCGGTCGGTGGAGTGGTAGGTGGATTTTCTGGGTTTTTAAGCTTCGACGTACAATCAGTATTTTGGTCATATCTTCCTAAATACTGATCAGAATCACTTCAAACTTGTTTTGCTGTGTTCCTAACGAACAGGAGAATAATAATAAAATATAAAATAAATTATTAAAAATATTTGATGGGTCCTATAGTCGAGGGTTAAGATCTTTACAATTCACAGGGTTACAGAAATCAAGTTCAAATCACACGAAATCACATCATTAACACCATATTCGCATTCACACACCCAATACATCATTCAAAACAATATTCATACAGTATCAAACATACATAAGTAGATCAACACATGAAATCATATCATGGCAGATAATCGCACGCAATATCGTAATTTCATGCATTCGAACAAGGAGATAATAACGATTCTTCATAAGAACTATACAGAGTATGAGACTTAAATCTTAGAGTGCTCGGGTTCGGTTCTGCGATTCTCCTACTCTCTTCCTCTTCTTCTTCCCTTCCTCACCAAGTTGATCTGGGCAGGTAGGGTTTTATGGTTTATCCTTTTCCTCGCTTTTCTCTTTATAATCTTCCCCAAGTCTCCTAATAGAATTCAGATCGTATGGAAAGGGTGAGGGGAAGGATTTGGTAGTATCCTTCCTCATCTCCCATTACCAAAACCCACGCATCCACACACCCCTCCACGTTCTAGTTTGAATTAACCCTTATAATTATAGACACTCCCCTAAATATGTTCTTATTACACAATAACCCCAACACCCACATTTTATCCCTACATAGTCCAACCCAAATGCTCTAATTGATTTACGTTTCACACCAATATTTACAAGAATTTACCCACTAACCCCTAATGGGCAATTACATTAATTAATTCTTTTAATTAATCTAAGTTTAATTATTATTAATTTATTTTCAGGTTTTAAGGTCACTACAATATACTATACAGCATCGATGGAACTTATATGGGTTGAAATGTAGTCAATGTAGCCCATCAAGAAAGTATCTTATGGACGATCTGAATTGGTTGCATTATTGCTCCATGCAGTAGAAAAGCAATATATCACCGAGCAGCTAAACATGGTGTGGCATATGAGATACCTTTTCCCCTTTTCCATCCTTTTAAGCACATTAACAGCAAGGAGACAAAGAGGTCATGAACCACGATAGTGGCAACCTCCCTTCAAATAGTTAAGATATTCATAGATATACAAATAGAACAAACCGAGGTCCTGAACCATGAGATTCTTCTAGTACCCAAATGGACATCGACCAAGCAGGGTGTATAGTTAAGGCTGGAGAAGATGGTAGCATATAAAATGGAAAAATATAATAAAAAAGACTCAACTTCAATGTCTATCTATCCAGACAAGAAAATCCTCACGTGGAATTGTAAAGGGGTAGGTAATGAGAGATTTAGGAAAGCTCTAAAAGAGCTGATCAATAGTCACAGGTCGATCATCATCTTCTTAATGGAAACAAGAATTCAAGGGACCATGTAGACGATTGCATTAAAAATAGGCTATAAAGAACACTTCAAGGTGAAAAAAGCTGGGTATGCAGGTGGTCTCTAGCTCTTATGGAAGCCTAACACTGTACGTGTAACCATTAGTGAAAGTCCAACCCATCCTATATAACTAGATGGTTTCAACTATTGGCGCAAGTCCACATGCCCAAAAGAGAGCCAAACACTAGGAAGAATTGGAATATGTTGTTGACGTAACAAATCCCCAATTGACCATTCTAGGGGATTTTAACGAAATAACCTACAGTAGTGGGAAGCTTTGTCACGACCCAAACTTAAGGTAGTTCACGTGGAACCCCTTAGGTTCAAACTGTGACTCTCATCCCAACCGAAATCAGGAGTGACAGTCAATTATAGAGCCAAACCATAGAAATTTAGTAAACTTTAAAAGAAACTACTTTACTGAAAATAATTGAAAATTATCCTATCTATTACATCCAAAACACTTAAGAAAATTCACAGCGGAAAGGAAAATAATTACATCCTATTTTCAAATTTAAATCAAATCCCAAGCCCTATACATCATATCTAATTTAAGAAAGAAAACGATAAATCCGATAGTAAAACTCTAAGTAGGAATCACTCCATGCTTTCATCAATTCCAGCAAGTTCAATATAAGGGTATTGTCCATCATGTTCCCCAACTAAATTACCTAAAATAGCGCAAAGGCGTCAGCTACACTTAGCCCAGTAAGTAAATCAATTAAAATACACTTTTAATTGGAATAGGATCAAGGCCACTATCCAATGATATAACATAGATAAGACAGTAACAATATGTAATAAAACATGATCATATAATAGTCAATGCAATGCAATGTGAATGCTGGTTTAGTTATTAATGAATGCAATGCATGCTCATGCAAAAATAAAAGAAAGGTGATCACCGAGTGTGATCCATGCAAAGACATATGCTGTGCAAATTTGCACGTTGTTCAGAATTCGACTACTGTATGCCCCACACTTGATCAATCAATTACCAAGCAGGAAGTCGTAATGAACCTTCCCCCTATATGGGTTCGCTTAAATAAGATATTATATGTGCGCATTCATAGTTTCTAAGAGCTTCGACCTAGAGGTCACAATCGTCTATGTTATTTTCGATCATGAAAATAAAACCAAGAGTCACTATCGTGATCAAAACCTCAGTGAGTCATACACTACCCGAATGCCAACAAAATCTTTCTCGGCATCCGTTACGTATAATACATGATACGTTATCGAGATGAAAATATAATGGGGAATATTGGGACGGCCAAATCCCTCAACCAATAAGAATTGTCCATCTGGGACTTCCTCACCAAATACTCATATTTGATCAGAACTCCAACAGAAGTGAAGTCTGAAGGTAAAGTCTAGTACATAACTAAAATTTGGTCATTAATACCAATAGGTTATGTTGTACATGTGTGGTGGTTGTGCACACTAACTAATCATACAATCATGTGGATAGTTTTGAATAATTCTAAGTATAAAAATATAAAGTTTAAAACATGGTTCAATCATCATGATAGCCAACAAATCAAATTTCACATGATGTATGATTAAACATAATTAATTATAACACAATTAAATTAATCTTTAATTCAAGTCATGAAATAATCATAATTATCATACAATTAACCATCTATAATCAAACAATAACTTTATTCATGAATGTCAACAAATCACCCAAACCTGGGCTGACCGGCACGCTGGTTGGTCTGCCAGCAAACTAGGCAGGACAGAACACATCAGGTCAGGGTCTTTTAGGCAGGTTGGTAGGCTAACCGGCACACCGGTTGGTCTGCTGGCAGCCTAAACAGGGACTGGTTTCTTCCAAAAATCACAGGGGTAGCCACCGGTAGACTAACCGGCACACCAGTTGGTCTGCCGGCAGCCTAAACAGGGACTGATTTCTTCCAAAAATCATAGGGGTAGCCACCGGTAGGCTAACCGGCACACCGGTTGGCCACCGGCAGCCTAGGCAGGGGCTAATTTTCTAAATCACAGACAAATATGACCACCGGTAGGCTAACCGGCACGCCGGCTGGCCGCTGGTGGATTAGACAGAGGATCAAAGGCTGAAAGTGTGTCCAACAGATTAACCGGCACGCCGGTTGGTCTACCGGATGCCACCTGGATGAACCGGCAGGCTAGCCAGCACGCTGGTTGGCCCTGAAAGTGCTAAACTACACGAAATTTAATACATTTGTTGTTTTTACCAGATAAACTCCACAGAGACTCATAATTAATTCAATTTCCGAACCTAACCCAATCAAAACATCGATCAAAATATCATCTTACCTTGCTCGGAATGATTAAGTTTTAGAAAACTCAAGTTTTTATGAAAAATAGTTTATGCTTGAATTGAATTCAATGTGCTATGTCATATTCAAAGAATATGGCATATCACCTAATCCAAATAAAAAAATATAAGATAATCGAATCTACTTACCTTGCTCAAAGTTTTGGATCTTCCTCTTTTTCGGCTCAGTTCATATTTGAACTATTCTTCCTCACCTTAGCTCCAGCTATTAACCCAGATTTAGTTTAATGGTTTGGACAACCAAACTAGTGTTTATATAGCTTTTAATCTTGTCTCTTAGTTGCTCTAGAGTTAAAGTTAGTTTAGGATTAAGTTTTGGTTTGTAGCCATTATATTAGATTAGTTAAATAATAGCCTTTACATTAAAAGTGTTGTAGTTCTAGTGTACGTTAATGATTACTCTTACCTAACCTTATCCAAATTAGATTAGGTTCTTTTACCTTTAATCATAACCTTTAAATTAGTCTAATTAATTCTAACCATTGATTTTAAGTCTTCTAATCATACTAGGAATATTAATGGGTGTTCTAGTCTTAATCTAATGTCCTAGTTGTATTATAACTTATCCTTTAATTAACATGTATTAATTAGCACAAAAATTACTTATTTAATTAAC
>JAUPMG010305144.1:0-16579 GCA_031762675.1 Pachysandra terminalis | reverse complement strand
CAATCCTTTTATGAGTTCATGTGATCATATTCATGTTTTTGGGTGTTTGCATTGTATTATGATGATTTGATTGCATGAAAGCATGTTTAATATGTTATAAATAGGTTTGGTTATGATCTAACATGTTTAGCATGAAAACCTATGGATTAGAGACCAAAAGAATTGATTAAAATTGAATTGGGGATCAAAGGGATGAAATTCCTGAGATTTGGAAATCCCCAGATTACCACCAGTTCGGCACCCACCGGTACACCGGCAAGGGTACCGACCAGCAATGAAATGTAGGCTAAAAAGGGACTTCAGCACCCACTGGCACACCGGTGAGGGTACCGAAGTACCCTAGACATTGAAACACAGAGAATTGGCCTTTGGCACCCACCGTTACACTGGCAGGGGTACCGTCAGAGCCTGGAAAATAGGAAAAATGGGGCCTTCATCACCCACCGGTCCACCGGTAGGGGTACTGAAGTGGCACCCAGATTTACACAGTGAGTCATAACTTGGGATTTTGAATAGGATTTGATGTGGGCTCGTACCATTGACTTTGCAATTGATTTTTAGGACTCAAGATTGACCATAGACCTTATCTTGGAGTTCCATAGTAGTTGGTACCCATCAATCACATTAGACTTGTTAGTAATTGAATTGACTATTGATTTGGTAGTGCCCGGAATGAAGAGGGGACTTTCGGTAGTTCCTAGTGGCCTATGCCCAAAATTCTGGTAATATCTATTGGTTTGTGACGTTATGAAGCGCTTAACAAGCTATATTTGTCTAATTCATTCACTTGGATATCATCTTGCATTCCTTGTTTGAGCATTCATCTAGAGCATCTGCAGTCTCATTCATTACATCTCATATCATCATTAATTCATTATATTGGATTGTTATATTACATATTTGTACTCATGACTTGATGTTGAATCTATTGATATCATAAATGGATGGAAGACACTGTTTGATGAACTTACTGGGCATTCAAAGCTCACACAACTTCTTATGGTGCAGGGTGAGAAGGATGATGGACACGGATTACTTTGCTATGAACTACAACTTGCTTTGGATAGGATTTGCTTGATGCTACATATTTACTGTTTTTACATTATCTAGATTAGGGATGTGAGAACTTTGAATTGTAATAGGTTAGTTAGTTTACATTCTTTTATGGTCACGACTCAGCAAAAGTTATAGACTATGTTATTTGGACTATTTATGTTTTATTTAGCTTCAGCATATCCTGATTAATAAAGGTAAGCACTTACTTTTATTTTCTTGTTAGTATCGGTATGGCAATTTGCGCTTCAGCAATGAAACCCGAAGGTTATGCCTTGGGATCAGTACCTCCCACCTAGGAATTCAGGCTACTGGTTTTGGGGATTGACAGAGACGTTGTAATTAATTAAATAAAAAATATAGAAAAAATGTTCGGTTCAATTCAATTTTTGCCGTTCACATCAGACGGAGAACCGCTGGTCCATACATGATTGGTTCTAAGAAGGTCTAACTCATCTTTGAGAATCTATTTTGTGTGCTTTCGTCCATATTAGACCCGACAAGTTGAGACCTTATAATTAATTAAAGAAATAATAAAGAAAAACTATTCCGTTGAATATGGTTTTTACAATTCACATCAGAATTTCATCGAATCTATACTATATATAAATGCAAATCCCTTTTTCATTGTAGCAGAAAGCCTAACATGTTAACAAAGTTTTTTATTTATTTTATTATCCTTTTGTCAATTAAAAAAAAAACTTCTCTCACTATCGCCTATTTTCTCTCTCTTTTTTTTTTTTTTTTTTCCCTTTCTCTTTCTAACCTTCTCTTCTTTTTTTTTTTTTTTTTGGTTGATAAAAGATCCCCTTAGCCTCTTATCAAGCGAGGGGTGTGTCTTCCCATATAGTCATTGCTGAGAACGTGTCGCAAAGATTCTAGGCGTTCCATGAATATCTTGCATCTCCGTCCGCTCTTTTGGGCTAGGGAGGCTAGGTGGTCAGCCGTAGAATTTCCTTCATGCCAATGGTGCTTCACTTTCACTCTACTTGGCGTTCACCAATGAGACTTCTGATCTGATGGACGATTTTTCCTATACCATCAAGGATAGTAGAAGTGTTTTGTATGGTTTCAATGACAACTTTGGAATCATCTTCAAGTATCACGTTTGCATATGGGTAGTCCTTCACCATCAGAAGACCTTTCCATGCGCCCCAAGCTTCTGCTTTAGTAATCGAACAACGCCCGAGGCAGAACATGCCTCTCCTCAGGAACCTGCCATTGCGAACCCTAAGGATAACCCCAGCCGAAGCCTGATTCCTTGATCCACTGAAAGCTCCATCAAAATTAATTTTAATCCACTCCAGGGTGGGGGGACCAACACAAAATATTAGAAGCGGCACTCCTAGACGTTCGAGCGTCAGTGTCCACCTTAGAGGGGTGAGAAAGAGTAGTAGCCAATGCATGGAAAAAATCCTTATGGGATCTGCACGCCGAAGAGATAACTTCTTCAGGGCTACAAGTGGGGCAACCAAAGATCAAGGCGTTTCTGTTGATCCAAAGGCTCCATAAAATAAAGAAAAAAATTGTATTAGTTCTAAGATAAGTCAATCCTAATAAGTCGGGTTCGTCTTCTTCAAGAACCAGAACGTTCTTAGATCTTGCTGTTTGCCAGACATTACGAGTAAACCTACAATCTTTAAAGATATGTCTAGCTGATTCATGATCATTTTGACAGTCTTGCATAGAGCCTCAATCCTCATTCCTCGTTTGATCAGATTGGTAGCTGTAGGAAGCTTATCAAGTAACAAAGCCCGGATGAATGATTGTATTCTTGGGGTGTAGTTAATCTCCCCGGCTACGCATTCGTGCACTGCCGGTTTATTTATTGTCCCTTCTTGGTCTTTTCGAATAATATTTATAGCAGATTTAATTGTGAATCTGCCTCCAAGATTCGAGTCCCAGAAAAAGGATTGCCTACCTTATCATTAGTAACTGGGATTGATATGAAGTAGTCCTTAAGAAGTAGGAAGCTATGGTTAGAACACTTTGAAGATAGGGATTAATGTGTGGTTTAAGAAAGTATAAGGGAGCAATTAAAATGTAGGCTTATGTAGTTGGGCTTTAAGGCCTAATTTAGGGTCTGGTCGTCTGATCCAATGAGAAGCTCTAGAAGGAGATAAATTAAGTAAATAATGATAGTAAATGGTAATCGTAACTAGGATAGTTAACTAATGGGATTAGGATTAACATGGTAGGATGATCAAGTCAAAAGACTAAGTCCAATAGTAAGAAAGGAAATTCAAATTTGAGTTTGAATTTAGAAAGATGTGGGAAAGGAAATTCAGCAGAAAAAGGGGGGAAGAACCTTACGGTTAGATGATTGTGAAGAGGGAGAAGGAAGGGAAAGCTGAAGAAGAAAAGAAAGGGAGGAAGAAATCCAGATTTGAGAAGGAAAGGAAAATATGGGAAAATAAAGAAAGACTAGAGGGAAGAATTTACATGGAAGAGGAAAGTAAAAAGGAGGATTATGAGGAGAGGAAAAAAAGAAGGAGATTAGTGAAACAAGCAATGACAAGGTAGACGAAGATAGAAGAAGAAAGAGATGAGGATGATGCTACAGATCGAATCTTGCAAGATTTTGAGGTAGGGAGCTTCTGGAGTTTCTTACGGTAGCTGTTTTTGTAGTATTGTGATGAGTCTTTAGGACTAAGCATCTAGATCTCTTAATCTTGCATGTTGATGTGGGCATGCTTATATTGATTTTATTCTTTGATATGAAGATATGAGTTATATGCTTGAATTATGAAATTTAGGTTGAATCTCATATGTAAATCCTAGTTTAAATCTTAGGTTTTGTTCATATTATGATGAATTAATGTTTGTTAGTATATTTTATGTTTGGAGTGTGAAAAGAATATGAAATTATGATTTTGTGAAGTAGGGCACGAAACCCCATAAAAATTATGAAATTCTAGGCTGAAATAGACCCTCGATAGTAGCTACCGAACTGACCCAAAATCTATGTTTTATCTACTGGAGCTCGGCAGCTACCGAGCCTTGCTACCGAGGACCCTCGGCAGGTAGCTCGGTGCTACTGAGCCATCTATCGGGCCCTAAATGAGCCCATTTTTGGTGGACACCTTGGTTTTAGTGATGTTAAGTTGTGTGTGGTTTTGGTTTTTGTGCAAAATGAATGTATGGAAATTTGTGCAACAAAAGGTGATACTTACACCAGTTTACAGTGTGCTATGAATAAGTAAGGTGTGCTATGAGGTTTGATTAGGTTCCTAAGGTGTCATAACATGTTATAAAGTATGATATATGATGATAGGATGAGTAAAGATCCAAGCATGTGAGTTAGTTGAAATATGGTGTGTGGCTCCTAGATGAGCCCTATGAACTGTGATATGTGACATGTGACATGAACTGTGATATATAACATGAATTGTGATATATGACATGAACTGTGATGTATGAAATGATTGTGGTGTATTGAGAGTGACTTTAGATGAGTTCACTAGATGATTGTGTGGGGGTTGATTTTCTACCATGGGTATTATCTCCAAAAAGGAAAGAGGGTGGCATTATCTACATTGGGTATTATCCGCTAAAAGAAATAGATAATGAAATTGGGTACTCTTTAGATAAGAGGGACCACGCTATTATTGATCATGAAACCTGTGTACTTTTTAGATAAGAGGGATCACATTACTATTGATACGAGATTTGGGTACACCTTAGACAAGAAGGACCGCGCTACTGCTGATTGAGCACATTCCTGTGACAGAGTTTCCTAGAGGAGATGTGGGATTGAATTTATGGTTGGGCTTGGCCTAACAACCTTGCATACATTGCATCATTCCATATCATCATATGCATTGCATCAAACCTCATATTGCATTGCATTCTTGTGTGTGTGTTGTTCATCATCCGTGTGCTCATTGTATTCATCTGCATGTATTGCATTGTTTGATGTGTGATTGTGGATTGATATTGGTGTGTTGTATGCTTGTGGACTGAGTTTAGTGTGATGTGTGATTATGAAGTGACATTGGTGTACTGTGTTTCAATGTGGCATGATGTGTGATTTCTGTGAGTTTTAGTGTGATCTATGTCTGTGTGATATTGAATTATGTAGTGTGAATGGCATGATGATTGAAAATGTGAACTGTTATTGTTTAGAAGGTGCCATGAGAATTGGTAGCCTTGGATGTGGATATATATTATGACAGACATGGTATCTATTTAGATTGTGATTATGTGTGTGGCATGACAAAGTTCATGATGATAGTTATATTTTGCTTAAGACAAGCATGATTCTAATTGTGATGGTGTATATGTGAAAACAATGACATGATAATAAGACGAACTGTGAATTGCATGAATTAACATGATTCATTGCATGAATATGAAAATAACTGTTGTAGTTACTTTTGAATTTTCCTACTGGGCTTCCAAGCTTGCCCCTTATGTTGGAATAGGTGGACCTCTAGAGAAGTGATAGAACTTAGAGCTGGAGACACTAGCAGGCTGTGAATAAGACATGGGGACTTATGAAATAGGAATTGCTTATGAACTTTTATAGATTTTATTTTTTCTGTTTTGACCCTTAGAGGGCAGTGATAATGTAATTATTAGTTAATTTGGATTTTGTTAATGATTGTTCAATTTCGGTAATGGATTTTGTTTAAAATTTTATGAGACTTTCCGCTATATTTAGTATGCTCTATTGAACCACGGGTTATTTGAATGATTTGGCTGCATCCATGGTTTGGATCCGAAGGTCATTCCCTTGAAAATCCTTGAGATCATATATCTCGGATTTGGGGCGTGACAGATTGGTATCAGAGCACTAGGTTTAAGCTACCTAGGGTGAAGAGAACATAGAAGTGAACATTTGGATTCACATGTATCAATTGTGTGTTGAGTGCTCTATCGAAATTTCTTGACTTGTGTTAATTGCTTTGAATTGAGTGTTTGTGTGTACGTGCAATGTGCTTTGTATTGTGTGTATTTGCATACTATGGATTGAATGACTACTTGAGTGATTGCTGTGAGTAGTAAAGCTAGAGTCTATATAAGGGTATAGTGAGACCTTAGGACGACAATATAGAAACTTATTAATCTAGGATCCACTTCTATGAATTGTGTGAAGTGTGTTTTCTTTCTATTTGTTGTATGAAGTGTGATTGTTTGGTATTGTGTATTCTTGATGCTGTGTGTGTGTATATATATATATATATATATATATATATATGAATGTATATGTTTATGTATGTGAGTATTACTTGTAAATAGGTTTTAGACCTGATGCTTTGAAACACATCAGCCTATAACTATGAACTTGTACTGTAAACTTCATGTGGATTGTTTGATATTGAGTAATGTATTAAAAGTAGACTATGTGACTTTTGGTGTAAAGCTTGAAGTGCGTGCTGTACCTATATGTCTAAAGTGTTAGCATAATATAGATTGTGTGAATATTTTTTAAGATTTCTATTAACTGTAAATTTAGAGACCTTAGAATTAACTAATTTTAGGATGAGAATGTAGAAGCATGATAACTTGTGATGATAAGTTATAATTGTGTAAATTCACTTAAAGTAAGTTGTGTGTCTTCTATGTTTATATATGTGGACTGTATGAATGTGCCTATATGAGAACCACTAAAAAAATATTATACAAGATACACATAATCTGGGAACTATTGTTAGGGACTAGAAATTCGAAATGCTAAGTAAGAATAAACAAGTAAATTAAATTATAACGAAGACAGGAACAAGTCCGTAAACCAATAGAATAAATTATGACTTATAATTAGACCTGGATACTTACTGACATTAAAAGAAATATTTTGAAGGATTGTTAAAAGTCAAGAATAAGTTATAAATGGGTATGAAACACTGAATGAATCAACCTAGTGCAAATATAAACTTTTATACTTAAGGAATCAGATTATTAGAGCAGTCCCGGTTTTGGATCAGACCCGTTAACTTAATGTAATTATGAATTAAAGTCCACTTTGTAATAAAGTGATATTCTTATGGGAAATTGTTAGGGGTGAATTTAGAAAATTTATGGAAATTTTTTAAATTAAAAAATTTAATTATTTTGACCTCGGCAGCTACCGAGCGTGCAGTCGAGCCTAGTCCCGAGCCCTTTTTAGTGAAATGATGCCCTAATTTCATTTTTAAAGAGAACTTTCTTCAAGCCTTCCTCCAAAGAATATTTCAAGCATTCTAGGGTTATTTCAAATCTTCTTAAGATCAACATCGATCGATCTTCATTTCCGATAAGTATCTTTTAGATTTTCATCGTGATTCTCCATTTTCTTGAAAACCTAAAAAACATCCATGTCTAGAACCAAGGTTGCTTAAGGTCCACCCAAGAAATCTAAAACTTCCACATCTAGAAGATCCTAAGCCCCATCATCTTCTTCTTCAGAATCACATCACTCATTCGACACAATGGGGGATGATTCCCCTCTATCTAGCACCGTACCGACCAATAGGGTGGTGACTACCCAAACCTCGGTTGCGAATGAACCTGATGCGGGTAAGGAATTGATTGTAGAAAAGAGGGTGATTTGACCCGACATGTCGCGCTATGGTGTCCTGAAAGCACTCCAAGCCATAGGATGGGATTCTATCCTAGACTGGGGTGGAACCGCGCATTCCTCCGTTACCATTGAGATGTACTCTCACATCACCAGCACTAACTTTGACTCAATGAGTGTCACTTTTAAACTATATGGCATTACGATGCCTTAACCTTCAATTGGTGTCTACGATTATGCACCTCACCGTGAACAACTCCCTTAGCACCATCCCTGACATTGAAGAGGAAGGGAAAATAGAGATTTCCAAATTTTTTGTGGCAAGAGAGTGCAATGGAATACATATAATTCTCTTAGTTCCACTAAGCTTTTACCCATTTACCGCATTCTCCACAAGCTCTTTGTGACCAATGTTTATCCCCGTTTCGAGAATGTGACAAAACTCACTCCTTTTATGGTGTTTACTCTTCACATGGTGGCCACAGGCCAGAGACTTAGCCTTCCTTCCATGATTATCACACACATTATTCGGTACGTTCGGAACAAGAGGAAAGGTGCCCTACCTTTTTCTTGCCTAATGTGTGCGGTTGGCAAGTATTGGGGTATTCCTTTGCTTAACCCGAAGGCCGACATCACCACTCCACCTTTTGGGGTGGCAAATCTTGGTAGGGTGACCTTACCAAGGATTGCCGGTTCCTGCCAGCACCCAGGAGACGAGTCATCTTTGAGGAGGAACCACCAGAACAGGAATAACCTCAGAGAACTCTTCCAGAGCATCACCTAGGAGCTTCCTCTTCCTCCGCACCTCCTGCTGACCTTAGTCGGAGCATAACTATGGATGCTCAGCTTGCAGCCTTGGAGCAAGAGATAGGGAAGAGCAGACATGAGATGTCTAAACTCTGCGAGACCGTGGAAAAAGCACTCCGATATTTTCAGGATATGCTCGGGTGTAGCCGAATGATTGATGCTGTACCATCTTCTGTTCTTCCACCTTCATCTTCGACACCTCGTGAGGGAGATGCTCCCTAGATGATTCAGAACTTATTTTCTGTAGTTGTTCTTCTTTCTGTAGTAGCCATCTGGGTATGGCAAAGAACTTCATTAGAACTTGTTTATAGCTTAGTCGTGAATATGCTAGGGTAGCATTTTATTAGTCAAATTTTAATGTTCTGATTCAATGAGTGAATGGAAGTTACATTATAATTTTCTGAATATGGATAAATTGCAATGCGTGTGTGACTCTAATCTTTATTCTTGCCTCATGGTAAATTTAGAAACAAGATTGAATGAGATAGTCAATAGATTTGAATTTCAAGGAGGAAATATCCTTTAATGGGGGGCGGAGGTGGGGGAGGGGCTGTAATGACCTAGAACCTAAGAATTAAATAAAACAATTGAATTCTATATTAGAAGAATTCATATGCCTAGAAATATATATTTTTAGTCATTACAGGATATAAGGGTGAGCCTAAGTCTGACAAATTAAGAAGTAGGAAGCTATGGTTAGAACACATTAGAGAGAGGGACTAATGTGTGATTTAATAAAGTATAAGGGAGCAATTAAAATATAGGCTTGTGTAGTTGGGCTTTAGGGCCTAATTTAGGATATGGTCGTCTGGCCCAGTGAGAAGCTCTAGAAGGAGATAAATTACGTAATTAATGATAGTAAATGGTAATAGTAACTTAGTAGGATAGTTAACTAATGAGGTTAGGATTAACATGGTAGGATGATCAAGTCAGAAGACTAAGTCCAATAGTAAGAAAGGAAATTCAAATTTGAGTTTGAATTTAGAGAGGTGTGGGAAAGGAAATTCGGCAGAAAAAGTCGGGAAGAACCTTACGGTTAGAGGATTGTGAAGAGGGAGAAGGAAGGGAAAACTGAAGAAGAAAAGAAAGGAAGAGAGGAAGAAATCCAGATTTGAGAAGGAGAGGAAAAGATGGGAAAAGGAAGAAAGACTATACGGAAGAATTTACATGGAAGAGGAAAGTACAAGGAGGATTATGAGGAGAGGAAAAAAAGAAGGAGATTAGTGAAACAAGCAATGAAAAGGCATACGAATATAGAAGAAGAAAGAGATGAGGATAATGCTATAGATTGAATCCTACAGGATTTTGAGGTAGGGATCTTCCGGAGTGTCTTACGGTAGTTATTTTTGTAGGATTGTGATGAGTCTTTAGGAGTAAGCATATAGATCTCTTAATCTTGCATGTTGATGTGTGCTTAATCCATGCTTATATTGATTTTATTATTTGATATGAAGATATGAGTTATATGCTTGAATTATGAAATTTAGGTTGAATCTCATATATAAATCCTAGTTTAAATCTTAGGTTTTGTTCATATTATGTTGAATTAATGTTCGTTAGTATATTTTATGTTTGGAGTGTGAAAAAAGTATGAAATTATGATTGTGTGAAGTAGGGCACGAAACCCCATAAAAATTCTGAAATTCTGGGCTGAAATAGACCCTCGGCAGGTCCTTCGGCAGCTATTGAACCGAGTTGCCGAGACCCCAAAATCTATGTTTTATCTACCGAAGCTCGGCAGCTACCGCTCCTTGCTACTGAGGACCCTCGGCAAGTAGCTCGGTGCTACCGGGCCATTTACCGAGCCCCAAATGAGCCCATTTTTGGTGGACACCTTGGTTTTAGTGATGTTGAGTTGTGTGTGGTGTTGGTTTTTGTGCAAAATGAATGTATGGAAATTTGTGCAACAAAAGGTGCTACTTACACCAGTTTACAATGTGCTATGAATAAGTAAGGTATGCTATGAGGTCTGATTAGGCTCCTAAGGTGTGATAATATGTTATAAAGTATGAGACATGATGATAGGATGAGTAAAAATCCAAGCATGTGAGTTAGTTGAAATGTGGTGTGTGTGGATCCTATATGAGCCCTATGAACTGTGATGTATGACATGAACTGTGATACATGACATGAACTGTGATATATAATATGAATTGTGATATGTGATAGTAACTATGATGTATGAGATGATTGTGGTGTATTGAGAGTGACTCTAGATGAGTTCACTGGATGATTGTGTGGGGGTGGCTGTTCTACCATGGGTATTATCCTGAAAAAGCAAAGAGGGTGGCATTATCTACCTTGGGTATTATCCATAAAAGAAATGGATGATGAAATTTGGTACTCTTTAGGTAAGAGGGACCGCGCTACTATTGATCATGAAATGTGGATACTCTTTACATAAGAAGGACCGCACTACTATTGATACGAGATTTGGGTACCCTTTAGACAGGAGGGACCGCGCTACTGCTGATTGAGTACATTCATGTGGCAAAGTTTTCTAGAGGAGATGTGTGATTGAATTTATACCTTGCATACATTGCATCATTCCATATCATCATATACATTGTATCATACCTCATATTGCATTGTATTCTTGTTTGTGTGTTGTTCATCATCTGTGTGCTCATCGCATTCATCTACATGTTTGATGTGTGATTGTGGATTGATATTAGTGTGTTGTATGCTTGTGGACTGAGTTTGGTGTGATGTGTGATTATGAAGTGACATTGGTGTATTGTGTTTCATTGTGGTATGATGTGTGATTTCTATGTGAGTTTTAGTGTGATCTATGTGTGTGATATGAATTATGTTGTGTGAATGTCGTGATGATTGAAAAGAGAACTGTTATTGTTTAGAAGGTGCCATGAGAATTGGTAGCCTTGATTGTCGATATATATTATGACAGAGTTCATAAATACATGGTATCTATTTAGATTGTGATTATGTGTGTGGCATAATAGAGTTCATGATGATAGTTATATTTTGCTTAAGACAAGCATGATTCTCATTGTGATGGTGTATATGTGAAAACAATGACATGATAATAAGATAAATTGTGAATTACATGAATTAACATGATTCATTACATGAATATGAAATAAACTGTTGTAGTTACTTTAAAAATTTTCTACTGGGCTTCTAAGCTCACCCCTTATGTTGGAATAGATCCCTAGAAAAGTGACAGAAATTAGAGCTGGAGACACTAGAAGGTTGTGAATAAGACATGGGAACTTATGAAATAGGAATTGCTGATGAACTTTTATAGATTTTATTTGTTCTGTTTTGACCCTTAGAGGACAGTGATAATGCAATTATTAGTTAATTTGGATTTTGTTAATGATTGTTGAATTTTGGTAATGGATTTTGTTTAAAATTTTATGAGGCTTTCCGTTCTATTTAGTATGCTTTGTTGAACCACGGGTTATTTGAATGGTTTGGATCCGAAGGTCGTTCCCTTAGAAATCCTCGAGATCATATATCTTGGATACGAGGCGTGACAAAGTCCCTTTGGACTTTATCAGTTTTGTTAGAGGCTACCTTCGATAGGTTTAAGCAACTCATAATATGCTGAGGAGTGGAAGCAATAACAATATTAATTAGAGTTGTCTTACTTGCTTGGTTTAGTCTCTTACCTCTACAACCCTGAATTCGACTTTGGATCCGTTCGATGATTCTAGTGAATGTGTTCTTATTCATTCTGCCTGTGACTAGTGGGGCTCCCAGATATGTTTCATGGCCTGTCATCATTTGGACATGCAGGCAGTGCCTCAGTGCTTTTTTCATCCTGTTTGGAAAATATTCGGAGAAGAAAACCGAAGATTTATCATAGTTATCATAGTTAATTTTCATCCCCGAGGCATCGCAATATTGCTCCAGAAGATCTTTGATTTTCCCACAGCTAGTAAAAGAAGCTTTTGCAAACACAATCCATTCATCGACAAACATACTGTGTGAAATGATAGGTCCCTGTCTGGTAGGCTTGATCCCCACCAATTTCGGTGTGCTTGCTTCATTCTCCATAATTCTAGACAGAACATGCGCACATAAGATAAAGAGGTACGGTGAGAGTGGGTCACCTTGTCTCAAACACCTAGAGCTCGAGAAGCGACGCACCATCTCACCATTAAGATTAATGGAAAAGGAAGGAGTGGATATACATTTCATAGTAAGATTGACTCAATTGGCATTAAAGCCATGTCTTTCCAGTACCTTCTGATGAAGGTCCATTCAATTCTATTATAGGCCTTTTCCAAGTCTAGCTTGAGGCTCTTCCAGGTCATCTTGTCTTTCTTTTTCATAAAGTTATTAAGCAGCTCATTGGCAATAATAATATTGTCAGTAATTTGCCTCTTAGGCACAAAGACACTCGGTTGCGGCCTAATAATCCTATGCAGCACCCACGCATTTGGTTAACGATAATGCACATGATGATTTTATAACAAACATTACACAGACTAATAGGTCTAAAATGATCTAAAGTTTCCGGATAGGATATCTTAGGGATTAAGGTAATGACAGTGTTGTTGAGATCCCTTAGCATCATGCGATTCATAAAGAAGGCAGACACCATCTCAAAAACACTATCAACAACAATGCTCCAATATTAAGAGAAGAAGATCCTAGGTAGACTGTTCGGACCCGGAGCTTTGAGAGGTTGCATCTCCAGGAGAGTCCTAAGTAGAGATCTACTAAGTTTCATATATGTAAAAGATTCTTTATATGGAGAATGCAAGGCTAACATTAGTAAGAAAGAAATATTTATACCTTTAATACAGGGTATAAATATCCTTTAATGTATCTACCCTTAATTCGAAGGTCATATAGTCCATAAATTAGAAAAATCGAATGACATATATCAACACTCTTTGTGAGATTATAAATGTTCTTTTATGTATCTAACTTTAGTTCAAGAGTCATATAGTCCATATATTAAAAAAATCGAATGACGTCATTATTTTTCGTCACTTGATAAAATGGCAAGTTAATGAAGAGGTGGTCTCTGCATAGTACAAAACCTCAAGAGATATAAGTAGAATATTAAGAGGTGTCTCTACAATTATGAGAAATTTGAGGGGTATAAGTGGAATTAAACCTTTTTTTTTTTTAATTAAATCCACTTCTCTTTCTTCCTCTCTCGCTCTAGATAATCGTTGATGTGGCAGTTTCTTATAATTACAATTATTTTACTTTTTATCCTTTAACTGTTGATATAGTAGTTTCTTATAAACAATGTATTTCTACTATGCAATTACAACATTTGATTTTTCAATAAATCCTAGATATTTATTTGAATAATAACTTTTTAGAATGACCTTGAATACTTTGGAGATGCTTTTGACCCATAAATATTTTTAATTCTAAATAATTATCTATTATACTATTAATATTTTAGTATTAAAAAAATACTCAAAAAAATTTTTGAAAAAAATATTCCTGTCATTTTTAGTGTGTTATTTCATTACAGTGGTCGATAACGGTCCAATTGTGTATTTAGGAGTGTGTAAAGTTTGAATTTGGAGTGGATATTTACATACCTAGAATCGGAGCCTATGTATTCATTGGTCTATGTTATATTGTGTTTCAATCAAAAGGTGGTCCCATATCAAGCCCATCAAATGTTAGGTCATTGGCAAACATGCAATTTGTTCTCTCTTCCACTCTCTTTATCTCTTTCGCAACACTTATCACACTCTCTTAGTTTCATATTATATTATTACATATGTGTGTATGATAGGATAATCAGTCTTGGGCGTAGGGAACATACTTGAATTTAAGTAAATGTTGGTAGGTTATAATAGAGTGTCGGGCATATGGGTGAAATCAAATGTTCGCTCTCAGATGTTGATTAATAGCATCAATCCAAACATTTTACTAATTCTACCAAAAATGTTTACAAGGACAATTCTGCCATGAATGTATATAACAAAAGTGTAGAGATCCTAATCCTAATAATTTGATTTGTATGTGTGCGTGTGTGCATTTTTATTTATTTTATAATTTTTGTTGTTAAATTATTTCATTTAATGATTTATTTATCAATTTATACTAGGGGTTTTAAGTCTTGGGATCTTGGATCGGATTGGTCCCGGCTGATCCCGATCCGATTGGCTATACTAGTCGATCCAAAAGTTGGATCGTCCTTTAAAAAAAAAAAATTGGATCGGCTGGACCAGCGATAGCGTTCGGGACCGGTCCAGGCCGATACCTATTGGATCGTTGGTTTTATAAATAAAAAAAAACCTTTGGATCGGTCGATCAGTCCGATCCAGTCACTGGACCAGTTCGGATCGGTATCGGTTGGACCGGTCCGATCCAAATCCACTTGATACAATAGTTGTATTGTGGCTTAGGATCGGACCGGTCCTGGCCGATCCCTATATGGACTGGCCAATCTAGACCAGATCAATTAGATCCTTCAAATCATGGTTTATACTGTGTGCAATGTGCCCGTGAATCACACTGGTTGACTGCTAGTATTCAATAGAAAGAAAACCGGACCCATGTTCGAACCAAACCCTTGAGATCATGGTTCCACGGATCGGCCGAAACCGGCCGGTCTGGACCGGGACCGGACCATAGCAGTCCAGTTCCAATCCGCGATACATAGGCATGTATCGCTGGGTTATGGACTGGCGGTCAGGTGACCGGTTTCGGCAGTCCGACGTCCAGTACCGCTAGTCCGCCGGTCCGGAAACCGATATCGTCGGTCCGGTCCGGTCCCTGCTCGTCTGAAATTTTTAAATATTTTTTTTTTTTGCTTTGTGTACCGGATCTGGACTGGCCAGTACCAATCCGGACCGCCGGTACGGACCGGAACCAGACGGGATTGGTCCGGTGACCGGTTTCGGTATTTTAAACCTTGCTTGAGATGTCTGTTGACTGTTTGGTTTGACCGTCCAGTTTGGTTTCTAAAACACTGATTAATAATACATAATGAACCTAGTTCCAACTCAAACCAGTCCATCCCAACCCAATACCTGCATTAATTAACTTGACCCAAGGATAGGACTGCAAAATTGTTGCCTATGTTGGGCTAGGGTTAGCTAACTTGGGTTGATGGTATAGGATTGGATTTGGTCATTTTCTAGCTAATTTGTTTTCCTTGTAGGGCTAGGGGCTATGGTTTAGGACATGGTTTCAAGGATCGGACCGGTACGGTCAGTACCTGGATGGGCCAGGACTGGTCTGATCCCAAGCCACGATACACTATTGTATCAAGTGGCTTTGAATCGGACCGGTCCAACCGATACCGATCAGGACCAGTCCAGTGACTGGATCAGACCGATCTAATCGATCCAAAGTTTTTTTTTTTTTTTTTTTAAATTTATAAAACGAACGATCCAACAGGTATCGACTTGGACCTCTTCGATACCAACCGGTATCGCCGATCTGACGACCGGTTTGGCTGATCTAGTTTTTTTTTTTTTTTTTTGTTTTTTTTTTTTAAGGAAAATCCATGTAACAGCCGAAATAATTCAAAAAAATGATAACCTAAGATCTTAGGATAAGATAGTAATTTAGAGAGAAATAATTAAATTTCATTTGGTGATTTAATTTAGATCACATAAAATCCTTAATGACATAAAATACACTAGAAACCCTAAGTCATTAAAAACTGATTAGATTAGACTGATAGACTTAAGAGAAGTGTTGATCAGATAACCTAAGTTAGTAATTAAAGAGGAATAAAATAGTGTAGCAGCTTTAGCCTTTTGATTTTTGTTTACTTATATTTTATGTCTTTTGTTGAATATTTCTCTTCGTTGGATCGTCGATCGGATTAGATCCGACCGTGCAATCGTGCGTGTTGTGATTTCTTAGCTTTGGTGCTACACACCGTAGCATAGCTCTTTATTGTTTGACCTTGTGTTGGATCATACAGATCATGATCTTGATGTGTGGTGTTGATTTATTTGACAGTGTTTGTTTGTGTGGCTTAGACTTAAGCTAGTTTGTTTGTCTTTAGTGAGTGGTGAGGTATAAGGTTAGGATTAAAGTGGGTATGAGTGTGTGGTTGGGGTGGTTAGGTTTAGATGGCTAGGATGAGAGTGGGTGTAATTGGAGGGTTAGGATGAGATAAGTGAGATGGAGGGTTGAGATTGAGTTGGTGAGAGATGGAGGGCTTAGATGGTGACATGTGTTAGGGTTGGTTTGAGAGGAGAAAAGAGAATCTCATATTCTCTTTAGGGTTTTGTTTAGTTTGGGTTTAGGGTTTTG
>JAUPMG010305133.1:10636-30656 GCA_031762675.1 Pachysandra terminalis | reverse complement strand
CTGATGTGTTATATGATTGTGTTGACTACAATTATACTTATATGGGCATTCCAAGCTCACTACAACCTTTCATGTTGCAGGCCGTCGTTATTCTTGAGGCTCAATCCAGAGTTGTTTATTTCAGTAGTTTCTTTCATTTATTATGTTCAGACTTGTATTGATTCTGTTTATTAAGGTTGTAATAAGGGATCTTCTGAAGCCGAGTTTTTTATTTGATCCATTTTGTTATTTGCTTCCGCTACTCTGTTATTCGTACTATTGGTTTGTTGTTATCGGTCCGCGGTCCAGAAATGGATCCCGAAGGTCTCACCTAGTGATCAGCACCATCCCACCTAGGGATTCGGGTCAGCTGGGTCAGGGGCGTGATAGGACTAGCTATCAAACGAACCAGTAGGATTGCCGGTGATAATATCATTTGAAAGCTACCCGTGCTCCCATACACACGAATAATTCTCGGGACACCATCACAAGTATCATTTCTAACAAACAGTCGGATCTCTAATTATAACAACCTTCGAAAGCTATCTGTGCGCCCATACACACAAAGAATACTTAGGAAGCCACCACGAGAATTCTTTCCATGGCATACATGCACCAATCATAACGATATTATTCACGAACAACATATCACATCTTCGCAAGGTAAATCCAGCCCTTCAGTATCAATATTCATGTCACAATCATCTCATTAGGTGTGAGGTCATAACCCCAAGTCAAAGGTTCAACCCCTAAGCCAATGTCCATTAAAAAACAGGTTAGAGTGTCCATTGGTAGGTTCACCAATGTACCAATGCCTACCGGTGGACAAAATATAACTGAAAAATGGGTCTCTGTCGGTAGGCTCACCGGTGTACTGGTGCCTCCCGATGGGGTACTCAGTGTTTTTTATCTCCCTGTCGGCAACTCCACTGGTGTACTGGTGGGTGTCGATGGTTCGCGATTTGGGTTACTTTTTGTGTTCATAAAATCTATTTTTGGTGTCCAACTCAATTTACAATAACCATATAGATCAACATTCATCAAGATATCAATAACACATTAAACAAAACACATCCAAACAATTTATTAACATTAAAATTAAATCTAACATGGATCAATTCACATATGCTCATAAAAATCTGGAAAACAATTATATCAACATTTTAGATCTACCAAGTATAATCGAACACATATATTAACGCACACACATCCTATAATGAAAATCAATCTCCAAACATCGTAGAAGACATACAAAACATGCATTCACGTATAAATGACCCCCAAATCCCAAGAGAACTATACGAGAAATCCAACTTACATCCTACGCTCGATCCGAAGTTTGATGAACTATGATTCTACCTTATTCTTCCTCTTCCAGATCCAGCCGCCACCTCACTTCTTTCCTTTTTCAAAACCTAATTCCCTTTCCTTCTCTCTTTCTTTTCTTCCCAAAACCTCAAACCCTAGTTTTCGCTTCTCTTAATGCAGAACACGCACCCCCCACCCCCTAGACTCTATTTAAAAACAATCTTCAAATTAGCAAAGGAAACTAACTCCCTATTAATTAGAAACTCTTACTAATCTTAATTTAAATTCCTCTTCTAAAACAATCTGTACTTAATAATTATTCTCTCTCTCTCTCTCTCTCTCTCTCTCTCTCTCTCTCTCTCTAATCCTATATAAATCCTATTGTAATTACTAAACTAGTCTCAATTTCTGATTTTTGCTTCATACGACCGCTCCAATTCCAGTCCATATTCAATTTTTAATTAATCTAATGTATACTTACATTACGAAGTTCATTATCAAATTTAAGTAATGTAAACTAAATTATCATATGTAATTCTGGGTTAGGGTCACTACATGGTGGTGGTGGTGGTTGTGGTGGTGGTGGTAGTGGGGTGATGGTGGTGGTTGTGGTTGTGGTGGTGGTGGTGGGGGTGGTGGTAGTGGTGGTGGAGGTGGTCGTAGTGCGTGTGACAATGGTGGTGGTAACCGGAATTGAAATTTTTGAGAAGAGCGGTGCAAAGGTCATTTTGTGTTTTAAAGGGCAAAATTTTTAAGAAGGGTGCAAAGGTCATTTTGTGTTTTAAAGGGCAAAATCGTCTAATAATTAATTATTGTGGCTGATGTAAGCATAGGTTATAACAATTACTTAACAGAAGGAGTGTCTCTGCCACTAAGTTCAAAACTCAGGGGGTGTCAATGCCATTTCAAAAAACACACAGGGAGTTTGTCTGCCAGTGTCAGACAACTAGGGGGTCTAAGTGCAATTTACCCTATTATAAATATATAATATATATACATAAATAGGGAATTAAGGAGGCTGAGGCATGGTTTCAAGGATCGGTTACCATCGGATTGGATTGGCCGATCCATATCGGGATCGCCCAGGACCAGTCCGATCCCAAGCCACGATACAAACTATTGTATCAAGTGGCCTTGGATTGGACCGATCCAATTTTATTTTATTTTTTCCATTTTTTTTAAGGAAGATCCAAAACTTGGATCGGACCAAGATCGGCCGATCCCATATCGGATCGGCCCTGACCGATCCGATCCAAGATCCCGAGAATAAAAACCTTGGGTTGAGGCAGGTTAAATGGGTCAAGAAATCCAATCCAAGCTCATACCCATTTATTCTATGGGTTGAAAAACGGGTTGATTGCTACCAATCTGTTCCTAAATTCTTAACCCAAACCATATAAGGCTAGGCAAAAAGGTTTAAAGCCTCAGAGATTGGGGACCGAATTGGCAATACCGGCTGGTTTGGATTCAGTACAAAAATTGGATCGCCCATTTTTTTGTTTTTTTAAATTTTGGATCAGCCAGACCGGTCATTGGATTGACGATACCGGTCGGTGCCAGACCGGTCCAAGTCAATACCAATCTAGACTATTCCATTTACAAATTAAAAAAAAAACAAAAAAATAACATTTGATCAGTTGTACCGGTTGTATCTATCACTGGATCCGGTTGTACTGACCGATCTGTACTGATATCATTTGGACCGGTCCGACCGATTCAATGCCTCACAATACAATAGTTGTATCATGGCTTAGGCTCGGACCGATCCCGATATGGACCAGCCATCACGGACCGGATCGGTCCGAGCCTCGAAACCATGTGGATCACAAATTACCAATTCTACATGGAGGTTGCAACCCAATTTGGATATCCATTCGGGGTTTTGTAAGATCCAACCCGTTGAGCTCCTACATTCGCCCGCATTCGGGGGAGCCCTTCAAATTATGCACCTAGACGAACGGTTTTTCCGTTGGAAACTTTGGGACGGGGTCCACCTTCTCTCTCTCTCTCTCTCTCTCTCTCTCTCTCTTCAGAAATCAGCAATTCGTCTGATATTAGCTACCGTACAAGGTAGATTCAGAAATCAACCCTTGCCTTTTCTCATTTGGAGGTTTTATTTTGATTTATCTTCCAAGAATCATTAATATTTTTTTTTTGAATTTATTTAATTGTTTTTTTCCTAGCTCTGCATTGTGAATCTGATCGATTGACCATTGAACATTGTTGGTCTTTCTTGTTGATCTTCAGGGACCTGATTTAAAACCAGGGATGGTTACCCGAAATGTAGACTCTTCTCAGGTACAAACGGAGATTTTCATTCAAACGAAGAGAATTTTTTTGTAGTTTTCTTTCTCTTCTCTTTATTTGTCTTTTTAAGTGTTGAAATTATACTTCATAATTGTTTGTGAAAAAAAAAGTGAATATCTGATCTTGTCTTTTCAGGGAAATGATGGTTTGAGCTGTCCTCTCCCTGCACCGCCTGATCATTTGCGTTCTCGTGCTGGAAATACGGTATTTGACCTTTGATTATATAGTTTTGTAATGATATACACATTTTCTATACGCCCTCTTGTAACATTTGTTATTGTTTGAAGTTGCTGACTTTAATTTGATAGTTGCCATTGTGATATATACATATTTGTGATACAATCATCTTTACGCATATGTTAATTATTTGAGGTCCCAACGTCACGCATGTGTAAATTCTTATATATATATTATTTTTAAAAGAGAATGTCTCCCTTTTGATTTTCATGGGGATGGTGCTTTGAGCTGTATTCTCCCTGCACCGCCTGATCAGTTGCGTTCTCGTGCTGGAAATACGGTAATTGACTTTTGATTAGATAGTCTTCATTATGATCTACATATTTCAATATGTTCATTTTTAACAATTGTTATATGAAGTTGCCAAGTTGCATTAGATGCTATGGGCATCTGGCCTAGAAGTAGGATACCAAGAAAACATTAAAAAAAGAAAAGAACAGAAAAGAAGCACATTTGTAGTTATTTGCTGATTATTTTGTGGTGCTAACACTAGCCAGTCTGTGAAATTAGCACATTCGATTTCATCACTTCTTTCATTCTATCTATATGTTAGTCTGTGAGTTTGATAGAAAGAAAATTTAAATTACATATACTCCCAAGATAGCAAGAAGCACATTTAATATTGTGAGAAACCTTTTTAATTTAGAGAAAGGAATATAACTTCTATATTCAAATGGGATTTCTTCTGCAGTTTTGTTTTTGTTTTTCTTTTTTCCTAGTGTTGAAGTTACAAGTCTTGATTGTTAGTGAATGAGGATGATTTGATGTGTGTAAGTGAGTGGTGCGACTTTTGCTTTTCAGGGAGATAATGCTTTGACCTGTAATATTCCTATGTTTGCTGATCATCTCCATTCTCGTGCTGGAAACACGGTAATTGACTTTTCTTAGTCGTTATTACGGTATACATTTTCAATATGATAATCTTTTAGCAATGTTTTTTTAATTGAAGTTGATGACTCACTAGAACTACTAATATTAGATGATACAGGTACCTAGCCTAGAAGTAGGTAGAATGAAAAGAAAGAAAAAAGAAGCATTTGTTTTTATTTGCTGCCTATTTTGTGGTGTTAGTACTATTAGCAAGCTTGAGAAATTGGCACATTCAATTTCATCAATTCACTGCCTTCACTTTATCTATATGTATGTTAATCTAAGAGTTCTGTAAGAGACAGTTTTGATCAAAATTTACACCTAACATATAAACAGGCACGTTTAATACTGTGACAAATCTTATAAATTTGGAAGAAAACATATAATTTTTATATTCAAATGGCAAATTGTTTTCCAGTTCTGTTTCTTTATTTTTTTTTTTTCCTCTTTTAATGTTGAATTTACTGATCTTACTTGCTAATGAATGAGGGAGGTTTGACATATGTAAGTGATTGGTGTGTATTTTTGTTTTCAGAGAGATGGTGCTTTGGCATTGAATCTTCCTGCACCGGTTGATCAGCTGCGTTCTCGTCCTGGAAATATAGTAATTGCTTTAATTAAGTTGTCATTATGATATATGCATTTACAATACATTCATCTTTAGATCTGTTGCTTTCTTTAGTACTGGCTATTTTGTCGTGGTGCTGGTACTAGAAATCCTGTGAAATCTTAATTTTTTCATTTCATTACATTTTATTTTCTATCAGTAAGTTCATGTGTTCTGTATAAACAAAGTTTCAAAGAGTTCATGTCATTCACAGATACACCTAATTTGGAAACAATCAAATCAATAATGCGGGACGCTTTATTTAGAAGGGATTAATCTCTATACAAGATCTCACATTATTAGGATATCTTAAAAAATAAAGCTAACATGTCTAATCCAAATAGTCACGGGTCTATAATTTATTTATTTGATTGGTTAGTTGGTCATATAGCAATGAGATACATACTTGAATGCACTATGCCTAATGTGGATGCGATTACACTTGTTTTTGCAACTTCAACTGTGTACGGGTATTTTGCAGCTCAGTGTCTTATCTTGTGTGCCTCTGGTTTACTAGAATAATTAAACTTCTTGTATTATTAAACTTCTATTATTTTGCAGGTTTTCAAGAGTGGACCACTTTACATCTCATCCAGAGGTCTGTGACTTTTTGTATGCTATATTTGTGTATGTTTTCTCTCTCATTAGCTATGTCCGGTTGCTATCTTCTTTGCATGTAAAATTTGAATTCCTTGCAGACCTTTTTGAGAAATTTGGGAAACTAAATGCATCGATACAATTAAGATTCAGTGAGACCAGAATCAGATTTCAAAATTTTGGTTGTGATTTGTTTATTTTCTTTGGTCCATTTAAATATATCTTGGACTGTAGTTTCAAAATAGTTGCTTAAATTGGATTGTAGTTTTAAAATAGTTTCTTAGCTTAATTTATGGTTGCCATAATGAATATAAATGTTAGATACCTTATTGTTAGATTCAGTCTTTCAATTCTATAGGTATGGAACATGCACAGTTCTTATATAAAATGCAAAGTTGCTGCCGCTGACATAATCAATATTAGAATCTGGTAATAAATGTTTCCTAGAAAAAAAGAAAATCCATTTACATGAAACAATTGTGACACAAATCCAAATTCATTTTGACATAAAAGAGTAAGGGATTTATTTTTTGACGCATTCCTATTTGTGTAGTTTGTGATAGTCAATATTCCTTACGGATTTTAGCCTTAGTGTTAGTAGAAGTTTATTTGATTAGCATTTCAATAAAACTAACTATTTTAGCAATTTATGTGTAAATAGAGTGGAGTAGTCCCCACTTGAGATAGAATAAAGTAGGTTAAGATGGTTTCGGCATATAAAATGAAGACATAGGGAGGCACCTTTTAGAAGGTACATGAAGGTGATTTTGAATGATCTCCAAGGGCCAAAGGAAGACCAAAAAGGATCTGGATAGAGTCTATTATAAATGATTCAAATATTCTTAATATGATTGAAGACATGGTTTTGATAGATTGGGCTGGTGGAACAGGAGCCATGTTACTGACATGACTAGTCGGGATTAGCCATTTTCTTGATTTTAACCCTAAACATTTTAAACTTCCTTTAAAACCTTTTGTGACAAAACATGTCTTTATGAAGAGAAAGTATTGAACATGTTATTTATGTTATTTTTTTTGTTCCAAATCTGGTGAAAAAAATTCTCTCCATATTAATAATAGTAAAAGTGGAAATGCATATTGGTTTTCTCTTCTGCAAGAAAGATCTTATTGTTTTCTTAATCAGACCCCCTTTCATGAGTAGTTTTTCATTAGCTTAGTGTTCATATTGAGTACACAGTCAATTTACAATATTTGAATGCAGCTGTAGTGGGTCGTCTACAAGAAAGATCTCCAAATAAAACTGGCCAAATCTCAATGTAAGAACAGATGGCTGATAAATTCCCCTGCCATCATGAACATCACGCACACATTGGGGGACAAACCATAGACTTTCTTCTCCTTTGGAAATTGTCTAGGGTATTGAGTTTTTCAAAGCCAAAGTCCAAATAAAAGCCTCAACTCTTGGTGGGTCGGCAGCTTCCGGACTATATTAGAGAGAAAATTAGGCACGGGGAGCAATTAAGAAGAACATCAGAAGGAAAAGAAAGATTTGGAAGAATAGAACCCTTGGATCAAGAGTTCAAACTTTGCGATGAACAATTTTAGGATCTATGTAAGCATCCTCAAGGAGATCAAATAACTCTGCCAACTGAGCCAAAGTGGCTGATCAAGGATGCCTTTAAAGGAAGATCCCAAAATAACCTAGTTGAAGAAGAATGAAAGTCATCAGAAACAAGAGCATTTTTATTTGAGTTCATACCAAAACCTATTGGGAATTTTACTTGAAGCAAGGATTCACTCAACCAAAGATTTTCCAAACCTGATTTTGAGTCCATCTCTCATGCCACCTGAATGTGAGGGTAAAAGGAATCTGCTAAATCAAGAATATTTTTTCACTGGCCGAGAATGGACATCTTAGCTTTGTTTTTTGATCAATAACCCAGCATAATATATATATATATATATATATATATGTATGTATATATATTAAAGAAATTCAAAAGAACAAGGAAAGCAAGAAAGCTTAAGAAACAGAAAAACAGAAACTGGTCCACAGCACACCTGATTCCCCAAGGTAGGGAACCAAAGGGCAGAAGACCCAAAAAACATATAGAAAAACAACACCATCTTGAGCGATGCCACTATAGCCCAACATCTCGAGATATCAGCCCATGATAGATCTCTAAACTCTGGTAATATGCAGACCCAGGAGGCAGCCAAGCTTGAAATAGAATCTATGACAGCACCAAAACTTTTTCTGTTCTCTTCAAATAATCTTTTGTTTCTCTCACCCTATGTACCTCACAAAATAGCAAAAAACACAACTCTGTACAAGATCTGTCCCCAAGGGATGGGAACCACCACTGATCCAGTAAATTTCTCACCTTACATGGACCAGCCCAAAACACTCCAATACTACTGACAAAAAACTCCCAAATCTGCATGGCATACTCACATCCAATAAAAAGATGATTCACCGATTCACCAGAGTTCATACACATAGGACAAACCTGAGGAGACAGAGCCATGAATGGCCTCCTCCTTTGAAGAATAGCAGCAGTGTTGATACGGTGTAAAAGGACCGACCACACAAACGCTTTGACTTTAAGGAGAACCCTAGCCTTCAAAAGCAAAGAGGTCGAGAAAGGGGGGGGAGCAAGATGATTATCACCTGTCATCAAGGACTTACGGAGCGATTTAGAAGAAAAGGCCCCACTCGGCTTAATACACCAAACCCTAGAATCAACAAGATCATCAGAGATGACAATATTTTTTAAAGACAAACAAAGATGCCAATTCATCAATCTCATATGACCTAGGCTCACGACGAAGAGGAAGTATCCAAGAAAGGCTAGAAAGGGACTAATTAAGCACCTCAGATACAAAGAAATCCTTAGCAGAACAGATAGAATAAGTCTAATGAAGTGAGACGCGAGAGTAGAATCCCCCCCACCACAAATCTGACCAAAAGCGAACTGAGTTTCCAGATCCAACAGAAAAACGAACAAATTTACAAAAAGTATGGAAGATATCAGATATAGCTCTCCAAGGACTAGCAGCTTTAATTTTAGCCCCATGATTATCCCATCCGTTATCATGAATCCCGTATTTACTAGCAATAATAGATCTCCACAAAACCTCATTTTCCCTACAAAATCTTCAGAGCCACTTACCCAAAAGGGCACGGTTACGAATTTGAAGGTTACCCAGATTGAGACCTCCATTATCCTTCTCTTTGCACACCTCCACCCAATTTACTAAGTGATCTTTTTTCTTCTCACGCCCATCCCAAAGGAAATCTCTCTGCAGTTTCTCTATCCTATTGCTGATCTTATTAGGCATCTTGAAAAGAGACATAAAGTATGTTGGTAGATTTCCTAATGGCGCCTGAATCAAAGTGATAGGACCCCCAAGGGAGAGATAGTTTCTCTTCTAAGTGGCCAGTCTCATCTCCATCTTGTCCACTACTGGATTCCAAAACTGGTCCCCTTTATGTTTACCATTCACTGACAACCCCAAATATTTCGTGGGCCACTCACCTAAGCCTTACCCCATGAAGTTCACACATTCCTGGCAGAAGCTCTCCCCCACATTTATACTGAACAAATTACTCTTTTCCATATTCACTTTGAGCCCCGAGATCATCGTCTGTTTTTGTCAATGTCAAACTCACTCTTAATCACTTAGTACCAGAGACTATCTTTATCCTTCAAAAGTCTCCACAGCCATTTATAGAGGAAGGTTATGTTTCTGAACTGTAAATTTGCAATCCCGACCACCTCTTTTATCCCACACACCTGAGCCCATTGTACCAAATGATCCCTTTTAAAATCACCCCCTGCAAAAGAAAGTCCTCCGAAATTTTCTAATCTATTTACCACTTTCCTAGGCATGTGAAGCAAAGACATATAGTAGACTGGGAGATTTTCAAGTACAAATCTAACTAAAGTGATCTTCCCCTAAGAAAGATATAAAAGCATTTCCATCTAGCCAACTTCTTATTAAATCTCTCCAGTCTCCACCACTGGATCCCAACACTCTCCTCACACCTAACAGGTCAAGAAGTTGTTTGGTAACTCAAGATATTTGCAAAGCTCTTAAGACACTCCTAATCTATTTTTTTTGCCTCTGACACTGATTTTTCCCATGTTCACTTTAAGACTAGACATCTTTGCAAAACATTCAATGATCAATTTCACATGACATGCTGGATTTAATAAAAAGATTATATCATCCGCAAATTGCAGATGAAACACCTTAACTTTATTCCTCATAATCTCAAAATCACTTACTAACCTGACCTCCTCTACTTTGCACATGAATCTACTAAAAGTATCCTCAACAATAGTCAAAAGAAAGGGAGATAGGGCCCATGTCACGGAATTCCGGAAGGAAAGTCAACCAAGAAACCGCCATAGTCATTATGGAATCGAAAGTAGCCCCGACACCCTTTCTTTTATCTTCAAAGATCAATCTATTTCTCTCCCACCAAATCCCCCAAAGGGTAGCAAAGAAAACTGTTCTGTACATAATCTGACCTCTCTAACTCGATCCAGGAAAGACCCATTAGGCCATCAAATCTCTAACTGAATTCGGCATAACCCAAACATAACCAATGTCATGGAGGAAGAGGTTCCACACCTATTCTGCAAAAGCACAACCCACAAATAGATGGTACACTGATTGCTCCGAGGTCAAGCGCAAATGGCACACTTGAGGAGACAAAGCCATGAAAGGCCTCCTTCTTTGGAGAATATCAGCCGTGTTGGTATAATGAAGGAGGGAAATCTAGACAAAAGCTTTGACTTTTAGGGGGGGCCATAGCACCCCACAACAGAGACGGAGAAAAAGGAGGGGAAGGATGAGGCTCAATTGAGATCAAATATTGTCGAAAAGATCTAGAGGAGTAAGTCCTGCTAGACTCAAGACTCCACACCCTATGTTCATGAGAGCTATCAAGTAAAACAAGGTTCTTTAGAGATCAAATAAGCAAGCCAGTTCCTTTAACTCAACTGGTATAGGGTCCCTTCTGAAAGGGCAATTCCAGGAAATCCCAGAGATAGACCAACTAAGGACATCAGAGACAAAGGAGTCCTTATGGGTACATATAGAAAAAGTTCTAGGGAAATGAGAGGCAAGAGTGGAATCACCCCACCATAAGTCAGACCAAAACCGAACAAAGTTTCCCGACCCAATGGAAAATTTCAGGAACTTACCAAGGATAAGAAAAACATTAGAAATGTCCTGTCACGGGCCAACCGGTTTAATTTTGGACTTCTGGTTGATATCCCATCCATTCACATGAACACCATATTTGCTAGCAATAATGGATTGCCATAGGGATTCGCGTTCCACACTAAATCTCCAGAGCCACTTACCCAAAAGAGCGTTGTTTTCGGTTTGAATGTTACCCAAATTGAGCTCACCTCTCTCTCTACTAAGACACACCTCCTTCCAATTCACTAAATGATCTTTTTTTTTCTTTTTTTTTTTATCTCCCCTGTCCCAAAGTAAATCCCTCTGCAATTTTTCAGTCCTCTTACTAACTGATATTGACATCTTGAAAGTTGACATAAAGTAGGTAGGGAGGTTACCAAGAGATGACTAAATCAAGGTAATTCTGCCACCCAAGGACAAATAACTCCTCTTCCAAGATGCCAGTCTCTTTTAGTGTGGTGATAGATATTCCCCATGTGTTTCGAACTCTTCTGGGTTTCTTTTTAGCCATGAACCTCTGAATTGTGTTTTTCTAAGTGATGTTATTCAGGTTGAGATTTCCTTGGGTAGGAACATTGCAATAGAGGATTCGGATGCAAAGTGAGTTGAGTCAGGGGTGGAGAGTATGGATGAATGGGTGGGTGTAGAGGATATCTCGATGTCTGACCGGGACGACAATCCCATTCCCTTGGTTTTGGCTGTGAGGCGATTTAGACGAAGTAGGATTGGTCAACCTTTTGGATGTTCGTTGAAATCTAGGAATACTGGGTCTGGTTGGAATACAACAGGAGGAAAGTGAGGGCAAAAGGAGTCAATAGTGTTTAATGAAGATTCAAAATTGGAACATTAGGGGGCTTAGGAAAGCCCATAAAAGGCAGGCAATGCATGACTTGTGTTCCCGTGTGAAGCCTAGCATTGTTCTTCTGCAAGAAACCAAAAAAGAAGTCATATAGGCTTGATTAGGGCGATTATGGAAAGGTAGGAATTTAGAGTGGGAGGCGCTCCCTTCCAGGGGGATTTGTGGGGCAACTTAGTAATCTAGGACACTGAGGTTATTTCTAGTGAGGTGGTAAAGGTGGGTAGTTTTTCGATGTCGGTTAAGTTTGTTGATCTTGAGGATCGAGTTGAGTGGGTTCTCTTGGGGGTATATGGTCCTAACTGTCGAAGGCAGAGAAGATTGTTTTGGTAGGAAATAAGGGAGGTGAGAGCATCATGGGATGGTCCCTAGTGCTTGATTGGGGATTTTAATGTTGTAATGAATTTGGAGGAGAGAAGTAGAAGGCATATTGTTGATCATGGTATGGGGGAGTTCTCGAATCTTATTAATGATCTTAGTCTATTGGATTATCTGTTGAGTGGTGGGTGGTTTACGTGGTTGTCAAGAGAATGCTATCTGGTGTCGGTTGGACAGGTGTTTGGTCTTGTCTAGTTGGGATGATCCCTACCCTTCTGTCTCACAAGTAGCTCTTGAGAGAACTACCTCAGATCATTGTCCTCTTTTGATCTCTTTAGAGATCTTGAAGAGGGCCCATCTCCTTTTAGGTTTGAAAATATGTGGCTGACTTCAGGAGACTTTAGGGATAAGGTTGGTGGGTGGTGGGCCGAGGTGGATAGGAGATCCTCGTATATTCTTCCACAAATTCCAAGATGACCATTCATTCACATAGGCCAACCTCAGTATATATTCCATCACATCAAAAATTTCCATTTAAGCATGTTGAGTATCATGCACCATAGCCATCAAGTAAATATCAACATCATATGCACTAATGCACTTCAAAACTATCATAGTGCCCAATAATATAGATAATCTTTCAAATACAACACCATGCTTTCTAGCAAGTTATGTCATGACAGGTAATAAGCACATTCTTAATCACTTATAAATCACGAATTTGCATAATTTATGATCATTTTTACCAACCACTCCAACTATCTGCACATAGATCAACACTTCCAAGATTACTCACAATAAATTACATTTGCTGTCATGTTCAAATAAAGTTACATATTTAATACCGACTCTCAGAATCTACTAATTTCAACTCAAAGAGTCCCACAAAGAGTAGGAAATCATGGTTCCTTTTAGCAATTGTACAACAAGTTCCAAAAACACAAGCTTCAAAGACCAATGTGCCGACTAAAATCAAGTGTTATAATCGTATTAAATTCTAAATAGACCAAAAGAGATGAAGGTTTCAAATGAAATAGACCAATTATTAATGTTATACACTCAAGTGTCCTAAAGATTTCTCATGAAGATACCAAAGATATCGGATGTACAGAATACATAAAAACCATGCATGCTTATGATGTGAATGGATTCACATGACATGAATGTAAGGTTCAGCAATGTCCACCCATATCGACATGATGGATGAGTATTATACTATAATATACCAGCAATTCTAATGTTCAGGAATAACCTGTGTATGAGTATTGCCAAACACCAGGAAAATTTAACTCAATATTATGAAATCATGATAATAGGTATCAATAAAATTTATTTGAATATGATTTTAAACAGTAGTTATTTCAAGCGATTGGACATCCGATTCTTGCTGCTCGAATTTGAGAATAAAATATTCAGAGCCTGTCGATTAATGCCTTACCAGCATACAAAAAAAATCTCACACCCATCATGGATTCTCAGCCGATTTAGCAAAATTTCATGTATACTAAACGCACAAAGAAAATCTACTTACATTACACATAAAATCTTGTGGAAGCATGGTTTATACATGTGCATAACACATAAGAGAAAGCCACTTACACACATCATAGATCGAACGTGATGAGTTCGGTGTAGGCATGTAGGGAAAAACAAGAGACACTACTTACCTGTTCATCTGAAATTTCCAGATTTTGTTTTGATCCGTCATCTTCCCAAAACCAGGGCTGATCGTCCTTCACCCTTCTCTCATTATTCTCTTTTCATTTTCCTTGGGAAGGCTTGGGTTGAAGAGGTCTTCTCCCTCCCCAAAGCTAGAATGGCTGGCTAGGGTTTCCAAGAGAGAATGTTTTAGGGTTTGTAAAGAAGAGTTCTCTTAGGGTGTTAACAACATAATTATTAGGTTTGGGCCTTAAGAAAAACCCTTAGGCCCAACCTAGAAAATAAGCCCACTACCAAATTGATTAAGCCCAAGTCTCTACTTTAACCCAACCCTTTCATCTTAAGTCATAGATCTATTTTAACTATACTAAATTAAGTCAATTCTAGAATATATAAAATTTGAATTATCCTATTGGAAATTTATATTTTAAGGAGTAGGGTCACTACAGGCATTTCTTAGATAAGGTATTGGAATGGAAAGGGTTTGGGGATAGATGGAGAAAGTGGATTGCAGGTTGTGTCCGGAATGTTGTGTTTTCGTTTCTATGGAATGGGGGTGTGTATGGACAGGTGATTCTGTCCCATGGTTTGAGACAGGGGGACCCACTGTTTCCTCTTCTTTTCACCTTGGTGGTGGATGTGTTGAATAGGTTTTTAGCAAAAGAGGAGGAATTGGGGCTGATCTCGGGGTTTCCGATTGGGAGGGATCACATTTGCATTTCCCATTTGCAATATGCGGATGGCACTTTACTTTTTGTACATGTGGACGAAGTCCAAACTTATTGAACTAAATCTATTGTTAGATGTTTTGAGATGGTGTTGGGTCTTAAGGTAAATCTGGAGAAAAGTAGCTTAGTAGGTTTGAACTTGTCCTAGGATAGGGTGGAGGTGTTTGCATCAGTGTTAGGGTGTAGGGTGGATGGGTGGTCTTTGACATACCTAGGTCTTCCACTAGTGGGAAATCCTATGGCTGCTAGTTTTTGGGATCCGGTGGTTAATAGGGTGGATAAGAGGTAGGGGTCTTGGAAAAACGTGTACCTATAGCTTGGGGGTCGGATTACCTTAATTAAGGTGGCTCTGGCCAGTATACCGGTTTACTACCTTTCTTTGTTTATAGCTCCTACCAAGGTTGTAAAGATTTTGGAAAAACTTCAGAGAGACTTTCTTTGGGAGGGAGGGAGGGGGTCAGAGGAAGTGTCATCTTGTTAGATGGGAGTTAGTGTGTAGGTCCAGAGAGGAGAGTGGTCTTAATCTGGGGAATATCGCTTGACATAGCATGACTCTACCTGGGAAGTGGTTGTGCTGATTCAGTAGGGAAAGAGATGGACGCATTGTGGTGGAAAGTTATTCACAACAAATATGGGGGGCAAAGTAATGGTTGGGACAGCAACCCTTCTGCTAGATGCTCCAGCTCCAATATCTGGAAAGAGGTTTCTTCTCTTCTTCCTTCTTGAGTCATGTCCGGTTTTGTTGTGGTGATGATCTTCAGGTCAGGTTTTGGTTTGACTTGTGATGGGGGGAGTCTATTCTGGCTGTTTGTTACCCTCGTCTTTTTAGAGTGGTTTCTAATAGGGATGCCCATGCCCTTGTGTCGGAGATAGGCCTGTAAATGGATCAGATTCGAAGTGGATTTTGGTGATCCGAATTTGATTTGTTAAGAATTCGAATCCGACGGATCTTCATAAATTCAATTCGAATTTGATTATGATTCGATATCTGAATCCGAAACCCGATTCGATCCGATTAGGATCTTTATGGATGCTACAGTCTGCAAGTGAACAAAAACAAAAACAAAAATAAATAAATACGAAGAGAAGATGATGTACGTACCTGTGATTGTGAGTTCTGAGAATCTGAGATGTGCCGAAACCTTTGGGGCTTGGATTGAGATGAAATGGAAGAGAAAGGCGTTTTTAGCAATGGAGACTTTCGAGTTTCGACATAAGTGATTCAGAAGAAATAGAGAGAAGATTAAGTTAGGGTTTTGGCTAGAAAAGATTAGAAATAGAGAGAAGAGAAGAGAAGACACTGGGTTTGCAAATGTTAGGCTGTCAGGGTTTTTGCCTTTGGCTGAGAGAAAAAATGAGTAAGTGAAAGAGAGAAAGAAGAAGGAACGGCTTATTGGTTTAATGGTTTTGTTTTTAAAAAATATAATATTAAATTATTAATCATTAGTTCAGTATTAAACGATTTATAATATATATATATATATATATATATATATATATTATAATCGAATTTTTTGGATTCGGATCTTAATCGGATCTCGGATCAAAAATTCTTACTGAATCCGACCTAATTAGATCCGATTCGGATCATAGTCCGATCCATTGACAGGCCTAGTCGGAGGTTCTTTCTTGGTCTGTTTTTGGCCTTTCTTGGAATTTAGCTTTCTGCCGTGACCTGAGGTCCCCTGAGCTGCTCGTGCTAGGATCCTTTTTCCTTGATTTAAAGGGTGTGTTTATTGGCCCTGAGGCAAGGGATCAGAAGATTTGGAGTCCGTGTAGTAGCGGTTTGTTCTCGGTTCAGTCTTTCTTTGCGGTCATCCGGCCGCATTCGGATGCTCCGTCTCTCTTTCCTCATCGTTGTGTTTGGAGACCTTTTGTCCCACCCAGGGTTAAGGCTTTTGTTTGGTTAGCAGCTTAGTGCTTTTGTATAAGATCAATACTTGTTACTGTCTGCATAGGAGTTGGCCATCCTGTGTGCTTTCGCTCCATATGTGTGTTATGTGTTGAGAGGAGGGGGAGTTCCTTGATCACTTGTTTATTCATTGCTCGATGGCCACTGAGGTATGGACTTTTTTCTTACATAGTTTGGGGATAGGGTGGGTTATGCCAGAGGGAGTTGGTGCTCTATTATTGTAGTGGTGGTTCCCGGGTTTGGGGGTGAGGAGTAGGTTGATGTATCAGGGGGTCTGGCAAGTGATTCTCTGGGTTCTGTGGGGGGAAAGGAATTTGAGACTTTTTGAGAACCGAAGTAGATCGATAGGGCTGATTATTGATGCGATATTGCCACTGGTTTGCTCATGGTTGGTGATTCTCCCTGCCTTCAGGGGGATTTCTATATCAGAATTGATGAGGAATTGTCCGGGTTCGCATCCACGTCCCCAAGAGAAAGTGCTAGCAGAAATGAGTGAAAAAGTCTCCACGAATTACAACTCCTCTCCTTCATCCAAGAAATGACCACAGCTAAGTCCCCCCTCCACCACCAAGTTTCGAAGCCCCTGACTCCTTGCTTCCCTCAATCCCGTGACCAAAGCTAGTAACTCTGCCCTAATAGAGTTTCCTTCACCAATCGGCCCAAAGAACCCATGTAGAACACACCCTGTATTGTCCCTGAACACCCCCCCGACCACGGAAGGACCGGAGTTCCCAACAGAAGATCCATTAAAATTCAGCTTGATCATCACTCCCACATCAGGAGGAAACCACATCACCCGAATCTGGGGATAAGAACTACGAAGTAACACCACCGAGCTCCAATCTCTAATTACAGACGAGACGGAAAGCCCCCTGAATTCCTCCTTGGATATCACCCTTGAAATAGCTGATGTACAAGCACTCTCAACAATAGCTTGAGTGCTATGCCACCTATCCTCGAAGAATCTTCTGCTTATATATATTCTCTGATGGTTATTTATCCAAAAAAAATGTATTGATTGGTATTCAGATTCCTATCAGGTGCATGATGTGTAAAAGAGCTCAAGAGGACGCTTTTTTATTTTATTTTTATAATACACTGATTTTTTGTAGAGGAGTTTTTGTCTTAACTCTTTTCAAGGATTCATTTGCCTTCCATACATCTGTTAATTATCCATTTAGAGGTTGGCCAGAAGGCACTTTCAGTGGGAGGGTAGCATCCTGTGGAGTTTCATCCCATTTGTGATTTGTGTAAGCAAGGATATAACTTTTTGATGACAAAGAGAAGTCTTTGTACATGCTTTGTTAAGATATAGGGTTTCAACTCATGAATTGGTGTGGAATTCTCCAACAGTATTCTTGTGTTAGAAAGGAAGATTTTTCGCACAAGTGGTAGGAGTTGGTGTATAATTCTTCTTAGTGGGTAGGGTTGCTCTTATAGCTTCTGTGGTGAAATCTCTTCCCCTACTCCCCCCCCCCTTTTTTTTTTACCGGAAATGAAATCTCTTTTTTAATAAATCAATGTATTCATTCATCCAATTGATTGTTGTAGGTGATTTTTTTTTCTCGAGTTGAAATTGTGGTGAAGTTCTAATTCTGAACTGATGCATTATGTCTAACTATCTAATGTCACGTAGAAAATATTAATAATTATATAGTCTATTGGATTTTTGCAGATTTAGATTTTTTTTTCTTCTTTTGGTGCGACATATCTGTCTAAAAGAGTAGGTTTTTTATATCTTCTCCGGTGTTTCTTTTTGGATCAAAGGCCGTTGGAAGATTTTTTTCCACTTACCCTATGGAAGGAACATAAACGGTTTTTAAGGATACTATTCAATATGTGCTAAATATTTATATGGATTTGGGGTATTAGATTCTATTCTAAAGTACTTTTTGAGACATTAGTGTGGAGAATTTGTGTGGAAGTGGCCATGGTCATTTTTGTTAGGGATTTAAATATGTTTTTTTTTTCCACATTTTTATTTACTTATCATGGATCGCTTCACCCTTAATATATGTTACAATAGCTCACCAAAAGAAAAAAAGGAAATTATGAAGGTGGGAGAAGTTTGTAAAAAAAAGTATTCCATTTTTCCAAACTTGAGCATAGCCTGATTGACTTGCATATGCAAGAATGACATTTTCATTCCTCGAGATAAAGCCACCTGATCAGAAACTCTCCTCCTTTGTCTTGCTCATTTTGTTCTTCTTTGTTAGGATTAGGATGTATATTTAAGAGAAACTATGTGTGCTTCCTCCATTCTTTTAATTTCGTGGCATGTATGTACATTTTAATAAATCTGTTGTCCAATCTAAAGCTTGTCTGTCCACCTCTTATATCTCATCCGTTATTCTGAGTTATAGTGATGAACAAGAGCATTTGAATTGTAATGTACATATAACTTAGGTGACAGTTCAAAGTAGTGTTGAAGTTTCCTTATCACCTAGGGACTCTTATGTTTTTTCTTTCTCATGTTTAAGAAATTCATTGGATTTCTTTCTGCTTAATGTATTCATTTTGTGATGGTGTATATTCTTTTCTTATAGTTAATCAAGATTTTAATATGGAAATTGTTTCTTTCAATGGCTTCAGTAATAATGTATGACTTTCTAACATAAGGTGGTTTTGTTGTTCCATATATGTTTCTCTCTCATTTATGTGTAATTGTTAATTTTCTGTTCCTTTTCTTGAGGTATAGTTAACATGACCAGTACATGTGTCATTGGTGTTGTGTTCTTATTCATTTTTGTTGCTTTGGTTATTTTGATTCTATTCGAAGTTGTAAGTATGCCAACTCTTGATATGTAGGAATAGGATGGACATCATGGAAGAAAAGATGGTTCATTCTAACACGGACCTCATTGGTCTTCTTTAGAAGTGATCCGGTAAGTACTACTATATATTTTCTTTTTCACTGGATAAAATTTGTTTCACATTTTCTGTCTCTACAAAATTACAATGGGATTATCTTGAGAAATATATAGTAGTACTTACCGAATTTTCTATGAATTTACATGGATGTTTTTCTCTCTCGAGATCTCGAATTTTCTATGAATTTACCTTTAATTCGTTGATTTGCGTGCAGAACGTAATAGCGCCACATTGTTTGGACGAATTAGGTAACTAAGGTCACCACCTCAATTGATAGGTTGAGTGTTTGAAACAATGGATTCCTATGTGTAACTATTAAGGTCTTACAAAATACTTGTACACTTTATTTATACGTTATTCACCTGTGTTGAGCCTTTTGATATACATTGTTGTGCCATTCTCTAACAGCTTAAGCTTTTAGAGTAAGTGGTTGTCAACATGGTATCAAAGTGGGAGGTCGAATGTTTGAATCCCGGGTGTGTGTGTGGTGTGTGTTTGCCTCGGTGCCCTGTGTTCTGCCAAAAGTGTTTTGTTCCGATGCGGGGCCTGCACATGCGGGAGGAGGGGGGGGGGGGGGGGGGAATAAATTTATT
>JAUPMG010305133.1:0-10626 GCA_031762675.1 Pachysandra terminalis | reverse complement strand
ACTTTCTATTAATTGATTGGCAGTGGCTAAAAATTATTTCAATTTGAATATTGGGATGAATTTGAAGCTGTTCTGCCATTTGAAGCGCTTCTTACATAAATTTGTCTGCAACACAATTTTATTGTATATTTTTTTGACTTCTGAATCAATCGTTCTTTATATCTTTAAGATAAAATGATATTTTACAATATTTTCAGCTTTGCCTTAAATTCATATTGTCCAATTCTCATATGAAAGTAGTAGATTCACAAATATGTTGTAGTGATAGGCAAAGTAATGAACTTTGATGGCCTCTAGTGGGTGACTATTTGATGGATCTCTATTGAATTTGGAAGTGATATTTTGTTCCGTGTAGATATATTTTCTTTTTTCTGCATTTAATAATAAGAAAGAATGGGTACCAAAATAATTAGAAAGTATGGTTAGATGTACTGGGAGTGGTTCAACCAGAGAATTTTATGGGATCTTGTATAGTTGTCAAGCTTTTAAGTTACTGTTCCACATGAGGTGGCCGATAATCAACATCATAGATGACTTACTTTTGCAAGGCCTTTCTGTCATATTTGTGACCAAATATTTGATGATATCGACAATATTTTTTGGAGGCTTGAAGATTGTAACTGTAGTTATGAAAATTTTTAGCTGATGGTAGCTTGAGGTTTAAGAATATCAGTTTAATTGTGACTTTAAATAATATCTGATTTTAGTAAAGAGGATTATTGTATTTATTGTTGCGGAAGATGAATGACCTGTAACAGAGATGGAAGGCAAAAGCATAGGTTGGGAGCTCCAAAAGGTTGAAAACCAAGACAAAACTTAGGGATGACATGTGGAATCATTGAATTTCTCCCCTAATTGGATCTCCAAAAGGTGCACAAATCTTTTTTTTTCTTTTTTAAGGAAAGAGTAAATATATTAATCAATGAAACTTACAAAATTATATATGGGTGTACATATGGTATGTTTCATTGTTATAAAATACATTGATTAACTTGAATAGGAAACCTATTTGGATACTAGACCTACTATCTTTTTTTTTTTTTTTGATTAATAATGAAGGGAATATATTAAGGGAAAGGAAGAGAAAAAAGTACAGTGAAAAGATGGAAACAGGTTCCCCAAGACAGAGAACCATTGTTCCACCAAAAGCCCAAAACAAGCAAGAACATAAAAATAAACAAAATAAAAGCTTTTACTTGGTTGACTCTTCTGTATCGAATCAACATTGCGGATATGTTGCAAAGGAGGAGACTATTGATGTTGTTGTCTCCCCAAGTATGCCCGATGTGCTTGAGATCCGGGAAATCAGTGGATCATCTGTTTGTGGGGTGTAGTTGGGCGTCACGGATTTGGGAGTATTTCATCAGACTAGCAGGTGTTGTATGGGTGGGACCATGCTCGCTTCATTTACTTTTTTCTCTATGGCGGTTTCCTTCTCTTGGAAAGAGGGATCAGATCCTTTATGAGTTAGTGTTCTATGCAAGTCTTTGGGGGTATTTGGAGAGAGAAATAGCAGAATATTTGAAGATACGAGAACAAGTTTGGGGGCTTTGATTGAATCCATGTAGAGTTTGGTGTCATTTTGGGCAAACATTCTTCCAGAATTTAAAGACGTGTCCAGGTCAGATCTTTCTAGAAGTTGGGAGGCAGTGATTCATATGTAGAAGTTATGTGTAGGTGTGAGTTGTAGAAGTTGTGTGTAGATGTGGCCTCGTGATGTATTTTCTGTTTTCTAATTTCTGTTTTTTTTATTCTTGTTTCCCCCACTTGGGGTAACCTTGTATTGTCTATTCTCCCTCATTTTATAAAATCTTTCATTATTCATCAAAAAAAAAAAATCATAAAAATAAACCCGTGCAAACAAAAGTTCTTGCTTTGAGGCTTAAGGACTTTAAGCCCATTAGTCTGACAACTAGTTTATATAAGATCATTGCTAAAGTGCTTGCTTCGAGGCTAAAAGTAGTTGTTGGGGACTTGGTGTCATTGAATTAGAGTGCTCTCATAGTCTCATTGCTGGTAGGCAGATATTGGATAGTGCCCTCATTGCCAATGAGATGGTGTAAGGATAGAAGAGAAGGGATAGGGAGGGTTTTGTTTTGAAACTTGACTTGGAGAAGGCATATGATCGGGTGGAGTGGCACTTCCTTGATAAGGTGTTGGAATGGAAAGGATTTGGGTCGAGATGGAGGAAATGGATACTAGGGTGTGTTAGGAATGTGGTGTTTTCTTTTCTTTGGAATGAGGGGGTGCACGGTCAAGTGGTCCCCTCCCTGGGATTGAGATAGGGTGATCTATTATCTCCTTTTCTTTTTTTACTTTGGTGGTAGATGTCTTGAGTAGCTTTCTAGCTAAGAGTGAGGATTTATGTTTGATATCGGGCTTTGAGGTTGGGAGAGACCGTGTGAGTATTTATCATCTACAGTATGCAAATGACACTTTATTGTTTCTACATGCGGATGAGAGCCAAACATATTGGATCAAATCGATCATCAGGTGTTTCGAAATGGTATCAGGTTTAAAGGTTAACTTGGGGAAAAGTAGTCTCGTGGGTTTGAACATGTCTTTAGATAGAGTGGGGGTATTTGCATCAGTTTCAGGGTGTAAAGTTTAGGAGTGGCCATTATCATATCTTGGTTTACCTCTTGGTGGGAGTCCTAAGGCTCTCATTTTCTGGGATCCGGTAGTGGACGGGGTTGGCAAGCGGTTAGCTTCGTGGACAAAAGGCTATCTATCACTTGGGGTCAGGATCACTTTAATTAAGGTTGCCTTGGCCAACATACCTATTTGTTATTTGTCTTTGTTTAGGGCCCCTAGTAGGATTGTAAAGTGTCTTGAGAAGCTTAAGAGAGATTTTCTGTGGGAGGGTGGGGGTAATAGGAACTAGGAAGAGTCATCTAGTAGGGTGGGAGTCGGTTTGTCGGGTGAGAGAAGAGGGGGGGTCTCATCTTGGGGAATATCTCTTGTCATAACACAGCTTTTCTGGGAAAATGGTTTTGGAGATTGAGCAGGGAAAGAGATGCACTTTGGCATAAAGTCGTTCACAGCAAATTCAGTGGTGATTCTAACGGGGTGACTGGATGAGATTGCAACCCTTCTGCTAGATGTTCTAGCTTCAGTGTCTGGAGAGAGGTGTCGTTGGTTTTCCCATTTTTTTCTTGTCATGTTCGGCTCAGTATAGCAGACTTGTGCCGGGTTTGGTTTTGGCATGATTTGTGGTGGGGTGACTCCATCCTTGTGGTCCGTTATGCACGTCTTTTTAGAGTGGTCTCTACTAGGGAGGCCTTTGTTTCTGAGGTTCTGTCCTGGTCCGACTCTGGTCTTGTGTGGAATATAGCTTTCCGTTGGGATTTGCGTCCTCTTGAGTTGCTCAAGGTCGGGGCTTTCTTCGTTGATTTGGGAGATGTTTTTATAGGTTTTGATTGTAGGGATCGTAGGATTTGGAGTCCTAGTAGCAAGGTGATCTTCTCTGTGAGTTCATTCTTCTCGGTCATTTGGCAGCATTTGGCTTTGCCTGCTTCCTTTCCGCATCACTGTGTTTGGGTTCCTTTTATCCCTCCTAGAGTCAAAGCATTTGTTTGGTCGGCACTATTGTAAAAGATTAACACTTGTGACCACCTACAAAGAAGATGGCTGTCATGCTCGCTTTCGCCTCATATGTGTATCATGTGTAGAAGGGAGGTAGAGTTAGTTGACCATTGTTCGTCCATTGTCCAGTGGCTAGGGAGGTATGGACATTCTTCTTATGACGTGTGGGGGTTCGGTGGGTTCTACCAGATGTGGTAGGAGCCTTACTTGAGCAGTGGAGGTTCTCTGGCTTAGGGGAGAGAGGCAGATTGAGGTACTAGGGTGTGTGGCATGCGTCTCTTTTGATTCTATGGGGGGAAAGGAACTTGAGAGTGTTTGAGGGCAGGAGCAGATCTACAGGTTCGATTATTGATACCATTTTGTTGACGGTCTGCTCGTGGATGGTGGTTCTCCCAGCCTTTAGAGGGATGTCCATGTTAGATCTTTCGATGGGATGGTCAGAGGTTACTTTTCAATCTCCACAGGTGCTTCAGACAGGGTCTCAGTGGCAGCTCCCACCTGTCCGGATTGTTAAAATCAACTTTGATGGACCCTCTTTGGGGAACCTGGGGCTCACAGGCATCGGAGGGGTGTTCAGAGATCATGGTGGACAGATTACACATGCGTTCTTAGGACCAGTGGGGGTAGGTGATTCCCCGAGGGCTGAGTTGTTGGCTCTTGTTACCGGATTTAGGGAGGCAGTGTGCATTGATTGCAGTCAAGTGATAGTCGAGGAGATTCAACATCTTGATTTCTTGGATGCTGGGGCCAGTTAGCAGCCCTTGGTGGTTTGTCATCTCGTCAGATGGGCTACGTATTGGGGCAGTTTGGTTCAGGCTTCATTCATGCATACTCATAGAGCTGGTAATGGTTTTGCTGACCGCTTAACTAGAGATGGGCCAGGCAGAGAGAATTTGTTTGTGGGTGTTCCTTCAGCAGAGAGGATCGGTGATGGAGAGTGAGAATGACTCTATGGGTTCAGGTGTTCTTGTTGCTTAGTTCCCCTTCCTTCTTGGGGCTGCTGCATTTTCCGTTTTATTTGTTTCTATTTTCCTGGTGTCCATCTTGTGCGCCCGGTTTTTCTTGTTCCTTGGATTTCTGTTATCTGTTTCCTTCTTTCATTTTAATATAATCTGTTGGTAATTCATCCAAAAAACCCGTACAAACAAAACCATGTAGGATTTGTTTGTGGGTGGTCCTTCAGTAGAGATGATCGGTGATGGAGAGTGAGAATGACTCTATGGGTTCAGGTGTTCTTGTTGCTTAGTGCCCTTTCCTTCTTGGGGCTGCTGCATTTTCTGTTTTCCTGGTGCCCATCTTGTGCGCCCGGTTTTTTTGTTCCTTGGATTTGTTTCCTTGTTTCATTTTAATATAATCTGTCGGTTATTCATCAAAAAAATCCATACAAACAAAACCATCTAGAACAAGAACATCACCACTACTCCTAGTCAAAACACTACTTCACAGCAATTGTCTCCCAACATCTGATGATATCCGAGGTAGAGTTCCTTAAATTCTGGGAGCACCCTTGTCTACGCAAATGCCGTCCCCATAATGATGTCTGTAAGTGATCTAGAACTCCTCCAAGAGTTCTCAAAGATTCTTTTATTCCGTTCACCCCAAATCTCCCAAAGGATGGAGAAAAAAAGTACTCTGTACAATAACCGTCCCTTCTTCCCTAAGGATGGGAAACTCCACTGCTCTAACAACTCTCTCATGTACCCCGGGGGAACCCATTCCACCTCAATAAGTTGAGCAAAAAAGCCCCAAATCTTCGCTGCATGTTCACACAATAGAAACAAATGATCCACCGATTCTCCATCTTTCAAGCACATCACGCAAACCTGTGGTGATAAGGTCATAAACTTTCTTCTCCTTTGTAGATTATCTGCAGTGTTAATCCAATTCAGAAGGGCAGTCCAAATGAAGGTTCTAACTTTGGGAGGGACCCTGAAGCCCTAAAGAAGAGATGTGGAAAAATTGGGGTTGGATCATCTCGATCCACCTAGAGAGAATGAAGGAAAGATTTGGTAAAAGAATTTCCCACTAGGATCAAGACACCAAATCTGAGAATCTGGAGAGGATTCAACAATAAAAGTATCACGAAGGAGATCAAAAAGATTAGCTAGCTCCTCCACATCTGCCGTCCTCTGGATACGGCGAAGAAGGAGGTTCCAAGTGAGTCCCTACAGGGACCAGCTCGGAACCTCGGCTACCAACGAATCCTGAAACATAGAGATGCGAAAAACTCAGCAAAACATGAAGCCAAAGTAGAATCCCCCCATAAGTCTGACCAAAACCGAATAGGCAAGGCAAAACCCACTGAAAATCTTACTTTACTGAAAAAATAGGAAACAAAGCTGTAATACCTTTCCAAGCACTAGCTGGATTGATGTGAGCCTTATGGTTGACATCCCATCCCTTGACATGGAGACCATACTCACTTGCAATGATGGTAAGCCACAAGGCCTCCCTCTCAGTACTAAATCTTCACAATCACAAGAGGGCCCGATTTCGCATTTTGCAGATTACCCAAATTATGACCTCCTTTATCTCTATCCTTGCGCACATTGGCAATTTTACTAAGTTGTCCTTCCTCACCCCACCACCTTCTCAAAGAAAGTCTCTCTGTAATTTCTCCAACCTCCTAATGACCATCTTGAGAGGTTGAAACACCGACATATAGTAAGTAGGGAGGTTACCAAGGGAAGCTTGAACCAAAGTAATACGACCTCCTAACGAAAGGTAATTACACTTCCATGAAGCCAGCCTCTTCTCCATCTTGTCTATAACCGAACTCCAAAATTGAACACTCTTATTCTTCCCATTCAGAGGCAATCCCAACTTTCATCGGCCAATTCCCAAACCCACAGCCCATGATCCTAACACATTCCTGAAGATATGACTTCTCCACATTAATACCAGATAAGCTACTCTTATCCAAATTCACATTTAAACCTGGGCACATTTCAAGACATCTAAGAATGTATTTAGTCCAAAAAACATAATCCTTCAAGGCCTCCAAAAAAATAATCGTATCATCGGCAAACTGCAAATGGGACGCAAGAACCCTTTCCCTACCTTACAAACTTTAAGGCCCTTGAGAGCCAATGGACTACATAGTCATAGTAGATGAGTTCACAACATTTACAATTGAGAACACTCTACTCTATGTCTTGAAGGCTATGTTACATGGACTTAGCTACATGTTTTGGGTTCCGATATAATGTTTTGGGTTCCGATATATGTCTGATATAGGGACTCGTTAAAGAAGCTCTCACCTATCAAGTACAGGTACATGGACACATATTCATCGAAAAAAAAATTGAAGTACAGGTACAGGTGCACTATGTCTTGAAGGCTATGTTACATGGACTTAGCTACATGTTTTGGGTTCTGGTATATGTCTGATACAGGCTCATTAAAGAAGCTCCCACCTATCAAGTACAGATACATGGACACATATTCATAAAAAAAATCGAAGTTTCACATAAAGAAGCTATCACACACACACACACACACATGTATATATGTATATGTATATGTGTGTGTATATATATATTCGTTATTCTATATTTATGTGCATATCTATTCTACTATTAAAAGCAAATTGTATTTTTAAGATTTTTTCAGTACATTTATTTTTGGACTAAAATACCCCCCTTATTTCACTAAAACTATTCCACCCACGTTTTAGATATCTACTATATTAAAACATCTATTTTCAGTAAAACTCTTCTATCCACCTTTTTTATTTTTTGATAAATAACGAATTTTATTAAGAAAAGAGGGGAATGAAAGTACAGAGAAGAAACAAAGAAAAGAAAAGAAACAATAATACATAAAGCTATATAAGCACCAAGGACAAGCCCCAAAAAACTACAGGTAGGCCACTGTCTTCCAACTTGTCATCATATCTGTCCACGAAATATCTCTAAACTCTTCTATCCACCTTTTAGATATACTAAAACTTTTCCACCCAGTTCTTAGATATACTAAAACTTTTCCTTCACTCAAGGAGCACTAATGTGAATCGATTGAGACTTCCTTTTTACCTTTTTGGACTAAAACTCTTCAATCGAAATATCCCCAATTCTTAAAATACCTTTTGGACTAAAACTCTTCTAATCAAGATATCCCCAATTTTTAGTATCCTATTAGACACTACTTTTTTAAAAACCATTTTCAATTCATCCCCTAACCGTCTCTCTCCTTCAGCTTTTCTCTTTGTGCTTTTTACTGAAAGGGAAAGATCGCCATTGGTTTGTTACCTCATTCCTGTATTTTCTAAAGGCACCATCATCCATTACAGATATGAGTTTGGATTTTAGATTTAATTGATCTTTTTTTTTTTTTACAATTATTTAGTTTTTTTTTTATTACTATTTGTATATTTATTGTTGCTAAATATAAAGACAAAATTCTTGGATTGAATATAACTATACAACGATTGAAACACAGACTATTACATCTTAATGAATCTTCCTTATTTTAAAAACTTGAAATGTATACTTAAAAAGCAGATATCAGAAAAAATCAATTACTGAAGCAAGACTGTTATGTAAAAGTTTAAAGAATCATATTGAGTGCACCCATCCACATTGATTAAATGGAGAAGAACAAGTAGCAGCAAAGAGGGATTAGAATATTTTGGCAATATCCTTCACTAATCCACCATTAGCTTGGTGAAAATCAACGAATTCCTGGAATGAGACCATCAGTGTCAATCTCAGACATCATGTGCTGAATTTCATCTGGGGTAGCATAGCCAAGGTTTTTCAAGGCACCATCGAGCTCAGAAGAGGCAATTCTGTCGTCATCATTAGTGTCCAAACGCTTAAAGATCATCTCAACCTGAACAACTTGTTTTAGGTAGCATAAAATTGCATGAAACAGTCGTTCAGTTTTGAGGAGATGCATTAAAGCAATTCACTGGGAATAATTTTGATGAAACTGGAGGGTTTTCTTATCATTCCATTTGGATCAACCCTTCTATACGGATTCGCGACCACGGTTTCGATATTTTCATCATGATTACTATATTTTAGTCTACTGCTATTACTAGAAGATAAGATATGATGTTTCTTTAGTTTTTGGTACATCAGAATCAGTCTTAAGGGGAAGAGAGAGAGGGAGGGAGGTTGCTTCCAATTCCTAGCATTATAGTTTAAATTCAAACACTGAACAAGTAGCAGCAAAGAGAGATGGACAATTTAAGGGAGATCCTACTTCTTAGAGTATGGTTTTTTTTTTTTTTTTTTGGAATTGGGTTTTGGCTCTTTACAAGTGGATCAGCAAAATTGCCGCGCCCCGAATTCCACACTCAACAAATCTGATATGGGATTCGAAGAGCGACCATCATCTCCACAAGGAAGATGGACATCAGATGCGCAACATAATTTATTACAACAATTATACAATTATATACATTAAAATCTACAGTGCTACACTTTTGTTCTACAATTTAAGTCTAAATAAAATTAATTCAAGTACATCATCTCTCGATCAAACCTTTAGAAAGACCTAACTACCCAATCCACGCTTCCTCTGCGCTACCCGTTTTCTTTTTTTTTTTGATCAATAACAACATTTATTATTCATCAAAAGGTGTTTTTACAAAAACACAATAATTAAAGCTGTACAGAAAGAGATCACGATATGTAATCTAAAAAAACAAAAGAAACTAAACAATGTATCAAACTAAGATAGCTAGTAGAATCTGTATTACCAATCGGCCCCGAAAAAACATGGATGATAGCACCCGCAGAGTTCCGCTGTGTACTCTCACGATAAAGTTTCATTAATTACCTGCAAAGCACTTTATACATATGCACCAAGATGCATATATATACAGGAAAACTTAACGAGGTTTTCATCCCAATGAGAAATCAACCATGGCACATTGAAGTATCAAAATAAACAGTTCATGTCTTAGAACAATGTAAGGTAATGAGACTTGCAGTTCAATAGCAATTATAAGAACATGACGTTTTAGATCATGTGAAAGAAACCAATTAACTGAAACAACCATTACCCCCACTGGGAGTTACCAGGGTAAGGGCTCCATCACAATGAGTTATCCTCGGCAATGCAACTTCAGCACCTCCACTGGGGTACACCAGGGTAAGGGCCTCGCAACATTGGACTAGCCTTAGGTAATAACACACCATTTATGTAAAACTAGAGATACACGAGATACACAATAAGATTAGAATTTAGACGACTAATAGCAATTTAGACATGTTTAACTAATAAAATACAATGAAAAATATTAGGGACAGTCCTATAGCTGTCCGGGCTACTCTATAGCTGAAGGCACGGATGCAGTGACGTTGCCCTTATGTGATAGTCAGTTACAAGCTAGACGTACTTGCCCAATGGCTAACGGTAACATGTCTGTATCACATTAAGAGCCAGTATAGTCAGTACGCTCATAAAGAGCCAGTATGTGTACTCATTGATCGGATGAGTCCCAGTGATCACTTGTACAAGGACCCAGTCAATCACGTATGCTCGCCGGCCAGTAGTTGCATCCTAGTAGAAACACATAAAATCTCTTTTAGATACAGATATACCGTTCTTCCTCTTTTTATGTGCCGACATGTCATATCTTGTATGTCTTGTCATATCATGTCTGTCATGTCACATGCATCTGTTGTAAAAGAAACCGTGTCCGTATGTTTTTGAAAAGGAATTGAGAAATCAGATCGTTGTCAAATCATACTCAAAAGCTTCTAAATAACTGTCTATAATAGGTTCCAAATTGTTTGAAACCAAACCATGTGTGTAAACCATTGTTCACAAAAAACCAATTGCCTCTCTTACAACCTATGGTGTCTATCTACTTGTAACATCTTTACATATGAATTAAATCGATAGAATACAAAGAAGACAGCTTCAGATTGAAACAAAGCTTGGAAACAAAGAGTTCAGACATATAAACCAATCATATGTATCATGTCTACTTAAATTCAACCTATCCTACAGTTATTAATACCATAGTATAAAAATTATGAACAACAAAATCTTAAATACAACACATAGAATTCAAGATCTTTAGAT